>JAJLTN010000443.1:44686-189450 GCA_030568215.1 Lipomyces kockii | reverse complement strand
GAATGCCTCGAGTGTCAAGAAGAAGGTACGACAAAGGAAGCGACACTAGGTCGTATTCAGTAAGGACGCAATACAGTTCAAAGCCGTGCTTGTTAGTGCCGAACGTGGCGTCAATAAAAACCTCAGTTATCTTGGCGCGGTCGAACTTCTGACTATCGGTGAAACAAGGTGTAACAAAAGCTAATGAAATCCCCGGCTCTTGAAGACCTTGAAGTAGTTCATAGCCATCTTGCTCGGCCACTAAGAGTGGAGCGGATTTAAAATCATCAACATCCCTATGCCAGTCGCCTTGTGTCATTGCAACTCTTCTCTGTAAATCGCCGTCCGTAGTTACCGCACAAGCACCAACCGAGACATCATTGTCCATACAAAAGGTCGAGGAAAGAGTAGCCTTAATTTTCAGAGGCTGCGCTGTAAGGTCAAACTTGTGCTCATCATGTTGCTTCAAAAATGCAGTGACTCCTTCGACAAATTCGTCGTGAGTATCGTACTACGCGTCAAGATCAAATCCTGCGCGCTGCGACACGGCAGTGTGATTCTTGCCAGCCCGCTGCGATGATGATTAATGAACATGTTCACTTCATGGGATCTAATAAGTTATGAGCAAACTTACCTTGCTACGGCACTTGTGGCAGCTCCGAAAAGCTTGACCATTTGCGCCTTTAAAAATCTTTGCTAGCTCCTGAAGTGTCACCACGAATCTGGCGACGACAGGACGGGCATTTTCGGCAGTATTGGAAGTCCTTAAAGATTACTTCAACCTGGTCCATAATGCAAACGAACGGATTAGACTAGAATGCTAATGGCTATTAAATTAAAAGGGTGAAATTGAAGAAGGAAACGGCTGTTACTGAATACAGTGGAGAGAGTGCCGAAACAAACAACGCGCTAATTCCGCAAATAAACAAACAAAAGAAAATAAACAAACAAAGGGCAAGGGCTACAAACGTTGTCTGATTAAGGTTCAAGCTAGAGTCGAAGAGGAATAGCCTCCCAGCAGAGTTTAGTTTCTGTCCTCCGGTACTTCGAGGAAGTACCATCGACAAATTTAGCCCAAGGGTTAGGGAAAAAGTCGGGACATTTGGGGAGAAATAGTCAAGAATCGAATATTCGGCGAATAATATTTGGGACTTGCGAATAACGAATACGAATAATGCCGATTACTGCGAATATTCGTATTCGGAGCAGCCCTACACCACCGGAAGCGCTTTAAAACGGACACTTCGCCGGAATTCTCTACGTCGCCGACTGAAAGTATCGACTACAGCCTCAATCATGACGTCGACGGGTATGTCTCCGCAAAAAGATGAGAAAGGGCTTTCGGATTACGACACAGCGCTTAGCCTGTTAACGAATAATCCACCGGAACAGCGACTAGACGTCCTTCTCCCTTACTTCCAAGTATTTGGAATTGGAGGAAATGTTGGTCAAAGCCGTAGCAGACGTTTTATCACGACGTGGTCCAATTTCCATGACGACAGTCCGGTTCTCAGGGTTTAACAAATCCCTAAATGTGGCATTGATTTGTATGTGGTCCACGGCTTCCAATTTGACAAAAATAACCCGTTGGAGTTGTGGCCATGGGGATCTGTCTACACTTCCCATTAGTACCTACCCCTAATTGGAGAGCAGTGACAAACCTTCCATAGTCAAGTATTTAGTTACGCTTCCAAAGCATTAGTGACTATAATTCTTTAGCAACTCTCGTCAAGACTCTCTGTGGCTGGGCGGAGTGCGGATGTCACTATATAGAAAGTGCCAACTGCAATATCTGCTCCATATACGTAATTACAGACGATGGAGTAAATGTCTAAATATACATATAACTTATTGCTTTTTTTGTTTGTTTGTATTTATGCTTATTTGTTGCGTTTTATAGTATAGTAATGTCGATTTCTATGTGAAGTAAATATCACTAATTGTCGTGCAGTGCGAATATAGTGCACGTTAGTGTTCACAAACTATGCGCACGCAAAACCACTTATCGTGCGCAGTGTGCATATTTATGTTCACGTCTGCTAAAATACACTTTTGGATAACTAGGCGAGAAAGCTCCTGCAGGTGAACTGTCGGTGTTGAAGAAGATATTGCCCGCGAGCAACGTGCTCTCACCGATTTGTAGTTATACTGCATACCATTCAGCTAGAGTCAGTTGCAAGATTCATTTCGCATCCACTTCAATGCCGTCGATTTTGAATACAACAGTTCAAACCCTACCATATTTACTCGTACACAAACAATGATCATTCCTATGTCAAACAGAAATTTCTCTTCACCTTCCATGATAATTACCCCTTTCTTCCATAACGTACAATTTCCCGTCTCTAACGCCCATATCGCGACCGATAGTCATAAAATTCATTATTATCCATTCTATCCCTTGTCTGGCTTTCTAAAGCCTTCACCTCATTAATCTTGTCCTGCAACTGCGCCGTATTGGCATCGATCCACTGCAAACTGGACAAATGAGCGTTCAGGATTCTAACAATATGCGACAGCGGATCGTCCTCTTTTGTCCTATTGAGTGTAGTTGACGACTTATTAATCTCCTCGATCATTCCGGTCAAATTCTTGCCCATAGTATCTAACTGCTCGTTCAGTCGCTCAGCAAGCTGATATGCTCTCTCTCTCTCCACGTCCGGCGGCTGCATTCCATCTGCGGCGCCAATACTTGCCAGCATCTCGTCAACCTGCTTCTCATACATATCCAACACGGCTTCGAGATCATCCTGTTGCTTGCCTGTGTACAAGAGCAATTGATCCACTTTACCTTGCGTCTGCTCCGCTTGCACCGTCTCCGTAAATAATTGGGAAATCTTCCCGCCATTCTCAACAAGGACTCTGTCCCACTTAGAGATTTCTTCGGCTTGAAGTGCAAACTCACGAGAATACTTCGTCAATGAGGTGGTCCATTTGGAAATAATGTCTTCCATTGATTTGTTTTTCAGTGATGACGGAGCTGGCACTGGAGGTATTGTAACTGCAGGGATTGTTGCACCTGCGGCTTTTGTTGTCGAAGGCACAGCAGATGCTGGCGTTGATTTTGATGAGTCTGCGGATGTTACGGTGCTAGTTGTGGCAGTTGATGTAGCCGGCTTAGCCGAAAATAAAGTCGATGTGGTAGTGGTGGCTGTAGCTGGGGCAGACGACGTAGCAATCGCCGGCTTAGCGCCGAACGACGTAGGAGCAGCAATGCCAGTAGTGGACGCAGCGGCGGATGCACTCGATGACGGCACTGAGAATAGCCCCACGCCGCTTGTCGCCTTGCTACCAGAAAATAGTGACGCCGCAGTTGTCGGGGCAGTCGTCGAAGAAGAAGTTGAAGGTACATTAATTGCAGGCGCCGAGAACAGGTTTGGGCCAGCAGCAATCGCACCTGTGCCTGTGGTTGCGCTGGAGCCGCTTGCTGGAGTCGATGACCCTAACGAAGGTGTAGACGAGCCAAATAAAGGGGCAGCAGTCACGGCAGGAGTCTTCGTTCCGAACAATCCCGTCGTAGATATGGCTGAAGTTGATGAAGCGGGCGCGGACGTACTGGCGGCAGTACGATTGGTAGGTGCGATGCCACCAAAAGGAGGAGCCGAAGCTGACGTCGCAGTCTCCGTGGAACCAAACTGGAAAGACGGCTTCGAGGTAGTAGTAGGTCCGTTAAAAGTCGACGAGGCCGAGGTGGCAGCAGTAGACGAGCCAAAGAGAGATGGGCCAGAAGTAGTAGCGGCCTTGGATCCGAAAAGTGACGACGCAGAAGTGGTGGAGGTAGACTGGCCGAAAGGCGGTGCAGCCGTCGTAGCAGTGGAAAATCTCGTCAGTGCAGGTGCTGATGTTGACGGCGTAGTAGTGCCGGTTGAGATTGCTGGAGATCCAAAAGTCGGTTTCGCTCCACCAAACAATGATGGACCAGACGCGGCAGCGCTAACGGCTGTTGAGGTCGATGGTGCAACCGACGTAGAAGTCGACGACATGTTGGCCGCGATAGACGACGATCCAAACAATCCTCCCGATCCGAATGCCGAAGCACCTGACGCAGCACCAAATAGTGATGCGGCACCACCGCTTGCGGCTGCAGTACCAAACGAAAATGCTGACGCAGATGTTGAGGGTGTGCCAAACGGTGACGCAGCTGAAGTGGTAGCAGTTGTCGATCCAAACAGAGAAGTCCCTGTAGATGACATAGGCGTGGACGCCGCCGCCGCCCCGAAGGGAGACCCTGAAGTACCAAAGGGAGACGCAGTGGACGTAGCCGTATTTGATCCGAATGGTGCCGGGGTGGAGGACATTGTTAAGGAGCCAAACGGCGATGCATTGCTTGTCGCAGTGGTTGCAGATCCGAACGGAGGGACATTTCCAGACGTTGCCGTTGTCGCTCCGAACGGTGACGCCGACGAGGTCGTCAAGGCTGTGCTAGACGATCCAAATCCACCAAATCCTGACGTAGTGGTGCTTCCAAATGCAGCAGGCGCAGATGTAGTCGTAGTGCCACCGAATCCACCAAGTGTCGGCTTATTCGCGCCGTTGCTCCCGAAGGCACTCGTCGACGAGCTACCAAACGGATTTGTTCCAGAACCTGAACCAAAGCCTCCAAACGCCGTAGTCGATGCTAGTCAAATTAAGTATCAGCCTAGAACCACAATACATATACTGCGGACCAATACTCACGCGCTCCATCTTTTTTCTCTACATTAGGCATCGACGCCCCAAACGATCCGAGCGTAAAGGCCGAACCTACACGAATATCAGCGATTCATTCGTCATCGTTGCAAAATTGCCGTTCCTCTAATATTTTCTTTAATAACTCGAATATAAACTTACTCGATCCATCCTTCTTCTGATCCGAATTATTGGACGCGGATCCAAAACTGAACCCGGTCGCTGTCAAAAAAGTTAGCATGCACTCCAATCGCACCCACATCCACAATAGGCATATCCTGAATCTTCACACCAATTATGCTTCATAAACCAAGACTTACACATATCTGTTTAAGCAAATGACGATGGCTGGCGAAGTGATGAACAAAAGATGTTCTGGGCCATCAATGAGTGTTATTTTTCCTTCCAGCAAAAGGTTACGTAGGAGACGCGCCTGTGAAGCAAACTGAAGGGTATCGTATCTCAGAGGTTAGGGCAGTAACATACTCGAGCGCCGCACGAGTTTCTTTGACGCGTTGTATTTCACATCACTCAACTATTAACTTGTGGAAAACTCGTTGGATATCCGATCGTCAACTACAAGAGATCTCGATGTCTCGAGAAACATATGTGACAGAGGCGCTAGGGGATGTCTACCAGCGGATCAAGACGGTACGCTTGTGCCTTTAATTGGTAATGGTGAGATTGTTAACGGATCCCTAGGCTCGCGTGTTGATGGTGGGTGCTGGTGGTATTGGATGCGAACTGCTCAAGAACTTGGTCCTGACAGGATATGGCGAAGTTCATCTGGTGGGTGTGAATGCTATCTCGGAAGCGGCCACAGAAGAGCTAACATGAAATGTAGGTCGACCTGGACACTATCGATCTCAGCAATTTAAATCGACAATTCCTTTTCGGACACGAACATATCAAGAAATCTAAAGCATTGGTATATATTCCCTACATTTACTAGGTTCTAACGAATGCTCATATGTCCAAGGTCGCGAAAGATACTGCGTCGAAGTTCAATCCGCATGTCACACTGGTGGCGCACCACGCTAATATCAAGGACCCTCAATTCAGTGTCGACTGGTTCAAAAGTTTCGACCTGGTCTTTAATGCGTTGGACAATCTCGACGCACGACGATATGTTAATCGAATGTGTTTGACCGCTGAAGTTCCGTTAATAGAAAGTGGAACAACTGGGTTCAACGGTCAAGTTCAGGTAATTGTGAAGGTATCGTTCGTCAATTTTCTGTGTTATAGTTAATTTAATTTGGCTAATGATAACAGGGCAAAACTGAGTGCTACGACTGTAATCCGAAAGAAGTACCCAAGACCTTCCCGGTGTGCACGATTCGAACGACGCCAAGTCAGCCGATCCATTGCATCGTATGGGCGAAAAGCTATCTTTTCAGTAACATATTCGGCATTGACGAGGACGAATCTCCGGATTTGGATAACTCGGTCAACGCAGATAATGGTACGTCCACCATTTCTAATCGCAAGCTTTCCTGCTGACGCCGAACAGCCTCGGAAATTGATAACCTGAAACGCGAAAACACTGAACTAAAGCACATAAAGGATGCATTCGGAACATCAGAATTCCCCCGTCTTGTATTCGAAAAAGTATTCAAGATAGATGTCGACAGATTACTTTCCATGGAAGACGCGTGGAAACATCGGAAAGCTCCAGTGCCAATTTTGTACGACGAGTTGCAACAGATGGCGGATGGTGAGGTGAAGAAATCGGCAGCAAAAGTGGCGGCGGACGATCAGCCTGTGTGGTCTTTGGCGGAGGATTTTGTCGTGTTTAAGGACAGTGTGGAGAGGTTGAGTGCTAGGGTGTTGGAATCGCAGAAGAATACGCCTGAAGGCGGTGCGCGGCCAGTGTTATCCTTTGACAAGGACGACGATGAGACATTGGATTTTGTCGTCGCGGCGGCTAACTTACGGTCTCAAGTATTCGGGATTGAACAAAAGTCGAAATTCGAAATTAAACGTGAGTCGAAGGAATTCATCATAGACGACCAAATAATGACTTGTAACCAGAAATGGCCGGGAATATCATTCCAGCTATCGCGACGACAAACGCCATCATTGCCGGAGTCTGCGTCCTCCAAAGTTTCAAAATCCTCAACGACGACCTTGCCCACGCCAAAGCCGTGTTCCTATCCCGCCGGCCAGAACGAATATTCAGCACGGAATCGCTGCAACCGCCGAAGCCCGACTGCGCCGTCTGCAGCGTCGCGCGATGTGGTATCGAAGTTGACGTGGATAGGCTCACGCTTGGCAATTTCGTCGAGCTGGTGTTACGAGGCGAATTGGGGTATTCAGACGAAGTGAGCATTGTGACCAATAAGCTGTTATTTGATCTCGAGTTTGACGATAATGCGGACAAAACATTTAAGGAGTTGGATGTCGGTGATGGAACATTTGTTACGATTATCGATGAGGAGGAGCCAGAAGGGTCGACACCGAGAGTCAATCTTGAGTTTTTAGTTTATGCGAAGTATGTGTCGTTCTGGTTGTTTAGTGTCCAGCTAACGAGAGATAGGGAGCCTACCGGTGACGTGGACTCGAGCTACAAACTGACCCACATTCCCGAAATCCCACGCAAGCCCATGCCAAAACCGATAGAAGTCACTAAAGAAGGCGTCGTCGAAGCGGTTCCCTTCAGCGACGGCAATGGCTCTGTGTTGGCTGGACAGAAGCGCAAAGCGGAGGACGATGAATTAGTAGAAGTCAGTTCTATGGATGCGAAGAAGTCAAAAGTTCAGACTGGCGATGAGGATGTAATTGTATTAGACGATGACGAGGCCATTGAGATTGATTAGTTGACTATGTGTGTTGGTTAGTATACAGAGATACGTTAGAAATACGGATGTCAAGATAAAGCTGGTTATGAGACAGCTGGTAACTCTATATGATCCATATGCAAACCCCACTAATGCAAAAACATGTACAATAGTCAGTCTACAGCGTCGGCCCAAACCCACCATCAACTGTCAAAATCGTGCCATTACAATACTCATTCTGAACCAAAAACATCGCGGCGTCGGCCACTTCGTCAGGCGTACCGGATCTTCCAGAGGGTATCCTGCTCAGAAATTCTTTTCCCGCAGCATCTGACAGTGCGGTCGCTGACATGGTTGTTTGTATCAATCCAGGTCTAATCGCGTTCACACGGACCTTCTTTGGTCCTAATTCCGTGGCCAGCGCACGCGTGAGCCCTATTCCGTCACCATCAATCTTTGATGCATAAAATATATATATATACCTAAGATCAATAATTATAAAGGACGCACCTTCAATACCGGCTTTACTGGCTGCATAAACAGCCGACCCCCTAGCACCGCGACCTGCCAACACAGACGAAATATTAATGATACACCCGCCCTCTTTCCTTCGCGTCATCGGTCTCGCAAACGTCCGGCAGGCGAATATAGTTCCCATCAAATTCGTGCGGATAATATCTTCGATTTCGGATTCCGGTGTCGCGAAGAGTAATTTATTTTGCGCGATGCCGGCTGCATTGACGAGGATATCAATTGAGGATAAGTCCTATCTCGTTAGCCGATCAAGATTGTGACATTGTTGAGGATTGAGGACATACCACGCCACCAAGGTCGGCCGAAGTCCATACTCGCGTCGTCTTCGCAACGTCAAATTGCACGGGAATATGTATTTGCCTGGCTGTTACATCAAGTTTGTCGATGGCCTCACGCGCTGCGGCAATTGACCGGGAAAGAACCGCGCAGCTCGCGCCTTCTAATGCAAGTCGGGTTGCTATAGCGTTGCCTATTCCTCGAGAACCACCGGTTATGAGACAGTGCTTGCCCAGAAGAGGTGGCTGGGCGTTCGAAAGGTAACGGGTTTGTTGACGGGGTAGGTGTGCTATGAAGCGTCTGATGATCATGGTGATGTTCAGTGAGACAAAAATAATATCTGAATTGTCATTCTATAAAGCGGATGACAAATATTTGCTATCGTTTGTGCTAACACGCGTCGATGTATATGACCAAGTGATTCATGGGATTGTGCGGGCGCACCTAATATCTGTGTCGGGTTTGGGTTTACACATTCGACACTTGACTGCGTGGCCGTTCACCTGCTCACCAAGCTCAATTTTCAGCGACAACAGGAATTGTGCATCCTGCAAGGGTTGGTAATATTTCCAAAGGATAAGGCCAGCAGTCGTCTCTGAATTGCATAAAAAGGCATTGTTTCGATAGTTTGCAAATCAGCGATCTAGTTAAGCAACCAAGTCCGGCCGTAACACTACCGTGAATAGTGGGCATGAGTACAATCGTTACTGCCCACATGTTCGGTCCACCAACTTCAGCCACCAATAACAGTGCCCACATGTATTTGTGAACAATCAACAATGCTAGACTTGATTGTCACGCTGTACTTCCTATGGCTAGAAGAAGTGTTTGCCTCAACTGCGGTCTGCTAGGCCATATTTTAAAAAAAAATCGAAAACGGCTCTATGCTGTCTGTATTGTAGATATGTAGTAGTAATACCTTAGTTTTCATAAGCACAGGGTTGCGACGGAGAAAGTCATCGGTCCCTAGCATGCTAGCTAGACAAGGTGTGGAGCCTAGAGAATGACAGCCACACAATCAATGGCATCTTTTAAAACCAATCCTTATTACGGCACGGCACACTAGATCAGGAAAAGTTTAATAAAGAAGCAGAGGAATTCGCAAGGATATAGTTTCCATTGGTTCAAGCAGCGGCATGTTCCGGGTCATGTGTGAGGTTGTTTCGGATTTATGAATGGGTTCCCTTGCAGTGACCCCGCTTTTTGTTTTGGGGGTTTGCCGTCTACATCCAACGCGTGACAAGGGTGAGATCTCGATGAAGGAGAATCAAGAATTAATAATTACTTGACTGCGACGATCAGCGACCGTTGATGAGCCGGGAACCGGCCCGGCCGGCCGTCTGAGGACCGCCAAGCGTTTAGCCCTAATGCACGCTAACGCAACGGATAAATTCCCACACTACTCTCACCAAACTAATTTCCGACGCCAATTATTGCCGACCAAAAGCAGATACCAGCTAGGGCCTGCATACGGAAAAAAGGTTTTCCCGCGCCTGCATTCGCCATTTCTGTGACGTTCGTGACGACAAAATCGCCTATGGATCGGCTTCTCGTGACATGACACTAATATTTTGTTGGGTGGGTGGATCTGTGGATGGAGAGAAGTACAAAGGTTACGCGTTATGTAATGCCGGCTTTGGTTTTTGACGTCTCCGACAACGGCCAACAATGGCCCGTGGATGGCGAGAGCGAAGTGTCGGACCCACACAGCCTCGGCTCTCGTTGTTTCGGTTTCGTCTCCAACACCGTCCGTTATTGGCAATGCTGACCAGACTGTCAGACACTGACATGTTTTGAAAAATAAAAAATTTAATAGGCTTTACCGAGACAAAGCGCTATGCCCATGTACAAATCGCTGAAGTCGAACCATCGACTGATCGGTTTTCATTGTTAAATAAACAATTAATTAAACTATGAACCAAAATGTCACATATACGGTACACAATACGTAAGCTCAATACATTCAACTCAATTCAAGGCGCAAGTTAGCAATTAGACAGAAAAATAAAAGGCACGTGACCAAACTTAAACCTTATGCTCAATAGTCTCCTGCTCGGCAGACTTCTCCGTAAGACCCATCTCGGCCGCGAAAGTAGAGTGAGGAACCCACTTGGACGAGGCACGGGGAGTACATTCCTCTAACATTCTATCAACCTGTTCCAAGGTAAGGCCCTTTGTCTCGGGGATAAGAAAGTAGGCGTAGACGAAGCAACAAGTGCAAAGAGCACCCCAGATGAAGAACACTCTTGCGCCAAGGTTACCCTTGTCAGTGCCGACCATGTAAGGCGTAATGACAGCGATAATCTATATTTAGAGTTAGTATTCGGAAATAAAGGGGGAAATGTGGCCAACATACGCAATTCCACAACCAGTTGGAGGCAGTCGAAAGAGCAACACCACGGGATCGGATAGGAAGAGGAAAGATTTCTCCGATGACGACCCAAGCACCGGGACCCCAGGTTGAAGCGAAGAAGAAGATATAGATGCAAATGAAAGAGATCATGGCTTTGACGGCAGATGGGTTGTTTCCATCAGTGACACCGATGATGGCCACAATAAACTCGCATACCAACATGGCCAGTGCACCCCAAATCAGGAGTGGACGACGCCCGACTTTCTCGATGGCCCAAAACGAGATCGGGGTAGAGCAGACATTGACAAGAGTCGTGACGAGACTGATCAAGAACGGGTTCGAGATTGTGCCAAGCTCTTTGAAGAAGGTAGTGCCGAAATAAAATATGAAGTTGATCCCGGTCCACTGCTGCATCATCTGCAAAGAGGTGCCGAGAATAGTACGGCGGAGATTGCTGCTGCGATTCCATAAGCCGCCTTTGAAACAGTTAAACCAACTGTCGAAGTAGTTGCCCTGAGGTGTAAGCTGAAGTTCGTACTCATTGTTGGCAACAATTTCAGCTAATTCCTGCTGAATGTATTCAGAATCGCGGGGCTGACCGCGGAGTCTACTGAGGACCTCAGCGGCCTTGTCCAGTCTGTCTTTCTTCACATAGTAACGCGGGGACTCTGGAAGAAAAAAGAGACCAGTGCCAAGAATGACCGCCCAGGCCATTTGAAGGGCGATGGGTATACGGTAGGAGCCACTATCGGTGCGATTCTGCGTGCCGTAGTCGACACAAGAGGCGAGCAAGAGACCGATGGTAATGCAGAACTGGTAACCGGAGACGAGGGCACCACGAACCTTGCGAGGTGCAATCTCGGACATATAGAGAATAATAATGGCCGAGACAAAGCCGACACCGAATCCAGCAACAAGACGACCGGCCACAAGAAGACCGAAGCTGGCCGAAGCCGTCTGCAAAATAACACCAACGATAAAGACAATGCAGCCAAGGATGATGGTAACCCGGCGACCGATGTAGTCAGCAAAATCACCGGCCATGAGGGCACCAAAGAAAGTACCGGCGGAGAGGATGGAAGTTATTGCAGACTTCTTCCATGAGGGCAGAGTAAACAGACTGCTCGGGGTTGTGTTGGGGTCCAAGCCGGTCAGAAGAGTGATAAAATAATTCATGCCCATAACACCGGAGATATATCCAGAATCGTAGCCAAAGAAAATACCACCGAATGCTGCGAAGGCGCACATTAGATACGCCTTTACAGTGACGGGCGCCTCGACCCTATTCACATCACTAGTTGCAGTTAGAACGGCACCTCCAGGCATGACGGACTTTATGTGTGGTTATAGACGACCGTTAGGCGAGAATAGAGAGATTGAAGCACAGTGGAACGGCTGATAGATAATGAGATGTTATGATCAGGTGGGGGGGGATCGGTCAGTCCTTATATACATTTTTGGCAGGTCTAATTAATAGGCAACCTGACAGAAGACGCGGGCCCCGGCTGAATCCCCATGTTTAGCCATCGATGGAGTAAGTCAGGCGACGAGCAAAGCCGGGCACACCCCGCCGTTGAGCTATGTAATGAGGGCAGCCTATTGGAACGGCAGTACTTTTTTCCTGCCCACGATGTAGTGCGGTCAGAACATTAGACACTTAAAGTGCGGGGACGACTCAAGAAACATAGTGGTGCGGAGAAGCTATTGTACCAACCGTGTGAGTACGAGAACTCTCACACTTTTCAACTAGGCAAAAAATAGACTAGTAAGGAAGTTAACTTCTTACTAGTTGGCATTTTTCCGGCAGCGGGTTAAGCCAGTCTATGACGTCTATCCCCGAACATTGGTGATGGCTAGCTATGCTACGGAGCTACTTCAACTAAAGCTAAAATGACGCAGCCTACTCCAAAACGTTCGCTCCCCGCTCAACACTACTGAAGCTAGCTTGTAGGAGCTAGCCGTAGTCATTCATTCTGCCTGTATGTCGTCTCAATGACTGTGACAACAAGTATAGTGTCGATTCGGCTGCCGGCAGATTCCAGTCTGCAGTCGACCTTTGCCACTCGGTTATAGTGACCTTTGACCTTCCTGTAGGTGCGGAATTTCTGATATTCCGGCCTTTTAAGAGCCGCCCTGTTTGCACTAAACTGAAACCAACCTGCTCGTGACCTCTTGAATGGGCACCGGGATTGGGCCGCACCTTTTAACTTTCAGCCGCCAACATGGTGAATGAACTTCCCCAGATTTGCACGTGTCTATTATTGGGACTAATGCAAAGTAGTAGCAAGCAGCTGTCTGCCATCCAGCACCAAGCTTTGCACAGATGAGATTGACAAACTTGACAGCTAGTGCTGTGGACCACTTCTGTTTCTGACGTGGTGGCCGAAATAAATGCGATTTTGAGGTCTAGATATTCTCTTAATTTTAGTTAGCGCGAATAGAAGTGGAAGTGCGTAGTTCTATGTGACAACTTAAATTGTTATCTCACACTAAGCAACTCATCAGATTAACCGCGGGAGCTAGAATTACTCGTGCCCTGTTGTGTAGCATTCCAAAGCCCGGCTAGAGCGTATAGCACATGGCCATGCTCCACGACGCCCGATGCCTATGTTTAATCCCATGCGGGGAGCCTCCGGTCGTCTCACGCGATGGCTGGATCTGCCCAGCATTATGCACAAACTCCGCACTAACCTTGCTCGCGGCTATGTTCTCGCTCTCTAATGACATATTCGCCATCATTTTAAGGGGGAGCGTAGTGTAACCTTGACGCCATCTGTCTGAACCCGACAATAGGAAAGAATATCGTATTCGTTGTGGCAGTCCATATCTTTATGCGCTATTCCGTTGTTTGATTGTGATTCGTGGGCTGGCTGCTGTTTGACAGGAACAGTCTAGAGAGAGCGGTGTCTGGCCAACAGCTGAGCGCCGCAACAGGGCTCTGCTGTACATTCATCTGAAAAGTATTGTGGTGGTTGGCGTAGGTTCTACGGATTCTGTTTTAGCAGAAGTATCTCACCCCCGAGTGCCGTAAGTTGCTTATGACAATGCACACTATATTCTGAGATAGTGTAATAACAGCATTGACTTAGCTGTACCTTCAATCAGTAGCGAGTAACAGTTGAAACATGTCAGTACCCGTTTACTCTGTTCACCCCACGATTAATGTTTGCCATTGCATTATGGGAAGTGGCTCATCGCCGAAACCCCGAAACCATGTTACTAAATGAACCCTTCCCACCAACAATATAGCCTTCTGGCCTGATTGTATTCAGTTCGTAACAATTGCCAATGTACCTCCAAGTGCCGTTAGTGCCAGGCGCTGCAATGCGTTGATCGTTGGTATTAGACTCGATCTGTCTGTTGTTAACAATTAGGTAACGGTGACAGCACACTGACTTGGGACATAGCCCAAACAGGCTAATAGCATTAGGGTATGAAGCTAATCCGGATGTCTCCGACGTAGAGTTATTTGCCAAGGATCGTGCCTTTTGCGTTGCGGGGCGGAAGGGAGCAAGCAAACTCAATCAATTTCCAAAAGTGTTGGTCCCATTGTGAATTTTATTTAGATTGCATTTAGCAATTCGCAACCAGCGCATGAGCATGGCTAACAAAAGATGGTGTAAGCGTACATAGCGCTATAGTGTTAATCTAGTGATTGCCCTGTTGGTGCAGATTTTGAAAAGTCCATCGTGCCTGACTCAAACGCAACGAAGTAGCAGAGTCACGGTCGCTGTATGAGCTTTGTATTCATCGCCGGATCTGGTGTAGGTACAAACGGTACGCTTGCTGGTCGTACCTCTTAATGCATGCTCACATACTGGCAATTGTGCTGACGGTTCGCATCGGCCGGAGGCACTAATTACCGGAATCAAACTCTGTCTCTTTTGACGCGTGACTACAGCTTTTTCGACGGTCGCGTAAGCACGAGGCTCTCGAGTCGGACATGGATTATACAATTGCAGAGAAATAATGCCTGGCGAGTGCTGTCGCTGGCGATGTAATCGTGAGCCCGCAACCCGAAGTCTTATTCTGACCAGATTTGGTCATATCACTTTTGTATTTTGTGTCGGCTTGGTAAAAGTGAGGCGATTCGGATATTTCTTTCTCCGCGTTTCTGCCTTGGCGGCGGCTGCCGATCCGATTACTGGCGCAATTTCCTACCTGTCTCGGTTAGCTAAGGTTCTCTCTCAGGAGAGACTAGCGTCGCACAATGATATGCATGGGGACGCTCGCTAATCCGGCAGGCTCCCCGTATTAGCGGGAACAGCTATTTTTCCGATCTCCAGGCATCGCTCTGTACTTTCACCATCTGTTCCATTTTTTACTGCTGCTGATTTTACAACAGCTGCCGTGTAAAAACTAGCAAATGATTCGCGACTAAGAAGGTGGTGCGGGCCCCTTCAGATCGTCTAAACGAATGGTTGCATCTAACTTCATACAGCGTTTTAGCTTAAATTCGCCTTAGAGTACTTTCTTAATGGATTCCCGTAGCGACATAATGCATAACTCGTTGCTGCCAACTCATCTCCATTGTCAAATCCACGGTTTAGATGGCGGCCGCTATTAGTCGTGCTCTATTCTCTGTTGACTGTTAAATTGTTTGCTGCTGTTATCGGATAATGTAATGTTGCTGCTGTCTGCGCGCGAATTTCTCGAAAATGCTGCTCTTGCCTTGGCGGATGTAGTAACTGAAGCTGAGAGCCCACAGAGCGAGAGGCTTGCTCGTGCTATCATCCACTGTCATATACTCAGTGTATCGACTTTGTCGACTTTCCTCAAGCAGTTCGACAATGTCCGACAGAAGACAGTCCAGTCTGATTTTGCAGGTCACCCAGTGCGCTCATCGTGTCGGCTGGATAACTTGGCCGGTCGTCTAATGTATGCTTAGCGCAGTGTTTGCAATAGCAACTAAGCTAATGGTCTGGTTTGTGCAGCAACCTGCGTCGTCCGCTTCGCAGGTTGCTACTCACGCCCGGTAATGTGCTCGTCCGCTCTCGCAGTCTGACGCCTTATAAGAGGGTCCGTAGAGACATCCCGTCAAGCTGCCAGTTCGCCATCGCATTCGGTCTGTTATTTACCTACTTTAACAATCCGTGCAAGATTTGCAGCCCCTGTGGACGCTTACCGTATCCCCGTTAGCATCAAATTCTCTGGCTACGATCGTGTCCGTCCTACGCCGCGTCCCGGGGCCCCATTTCATCGTCTACTCCAATAATGATTAGCGGCTTCTCCGTCTCTATAACTACTGAGAACCCCAGCTTCAGCAGCCAAGGCGACCAACTTCATCTTCTACTACGGGGCCTCCGGCGTCGAGAAATCGTTCATCGTTTCCGTGCATAGTCAACGGATTGATTCCACCCTTTCTGATCTTTTGATTCGATTACAGAGGCTCGTCGTCTCCAAGTTACTCTTGCTCGGTGCAGAGGGCATTGGTTACGAATTCAATGTCGTCGATATCAGTGTTGACATGGATGCTGCCGGCGAATTTTGCTCGTCTTCACCTATACCTACATGGCTTTCAGCCTGGCACAGGGGTGCAGGTACTTAGTGATGAGTAATGATTCGATATCATCCTTGGTCATACGTAGTGCACCTTTATCATTATATTCTTAACATACTTGCTATATAACGGAAAATCGACTTCACTGTATCAAACAAATCAATTTCTACCATGTACAAACTATCATCCATTTACCGTCTCTAGTTTTCCTTCTTGGCAGCTTCATTCTTGGCCGCCGCCTCCTCATCGAGCCATTGTAAAGTCTTGATAACACCCTCCTCCAACCCGACAATGGGAGTATATCCCAAACTCTTTATCGCCTTGCTAATATTGAAATACCGATTCGCGCATGTAAACGCGACTCTGAACCTAGTAAACAATGCCTCCTTCCCTCTCATCTTTGAAAACAATTCACTCAAATAAGCGAGCGTCATGCCAACACTCCGCGGCATGCTAATTATGAATTTCGGCACGTATCCTTTATGCGCCCAGATCGTGCGCGGCATGGTGAAGAAATACACTGGCGCGTCGTTCGTGATGAAGAATGCTTCGCCCGCCACGTCCGACACGTCGCTGTCGAGGAGTTTCTTGGCCGCGAGGACATGCGCGTGGGCCACGTTGCCGATGTAGGTGAAATCGAAGAGGTTCATGTTATCGCCTAGTTGGAAAAGCGTGCCGTTTGTTTTCAGTACCGCAAGCATGCCGGGCACGAGTTGTCTGTCACCGGGTCTAACGCGCATTAGCCATTCCCATTTCATGCTAATTCTCCACGCAAAATAAAAAAGGCACATACCCAAATAGACCACTCGGTCGCAACGCGCACGTCTTCAGTCCAGCTCCCTTCCCATTCGCAGAAAGCACAATTTGCTCGCCCAACACCTTCGTCTCATTGTAGGCATCCATAGCCACTTCCGGAAACTCAAATGTTTCGTCCGCATTCTTCAAGTCCGACCCATCATAAATGACGCTCGCGGAACTCGTGTACACGACCGCCTTTATCGTGCTCCAGAATTCCTGCTCGAGCGCGACATCGATGATCGTCTGCGTGCCGTCGACATTGACTTTGAAGTATATGTCTTTACCCATGCCGTGCACCGGCGAGGCAGAGTGGATTATCACGTCTGGTTTTGTCACGCGGAAGATCGCGCGAAGCGAGTCTGGGTCGGTTATGTCGCCTTTGTGGAACGAGATGTCATCGGGATTGAACGAGTAGAAGCTTGGCGACAGCGCGGGCGGTGGACGAATGTCGAGGACGTGAATTTCCGGACGGGGCGTAAGTTTGTAGAAATGGTCCACAACGTGGCAGCCCAGGAAGCCTGAGCCGCCGATAATCAGCACAGACGAGATTGGTGCTGGCATTTTCGAAATTGAGTGCTGTGGAGATGATGGCGATGCGATTTGCGAACCTGAGGATCCCAAATGTGAAGTTGTAAACGCATCAACCGTCGCGTCGAAAAGTGCGGTCCGAGCCACGCGTATTCGGATCCCACTCACACCATAATTCTGGCGAAATATGCCCCACAGTTCTCTAAAATCAATACCACAGCTTTCGTACTATCTAATACCTCAACTACCATTGTATCACCATACAAAGGCGTATCCTTGGCTTACGAATATGACTTTATAACTTCTAGCTCTACTATTGACCAGGAATACGAATACGAAGCCGAGATAGACACAAGACCCTTACCTATCGACCAAAATCACACTGACAAAAGTGGCGTCCGATAACCAGCTCCAAAAGTGGACAGTACTGCAAACAAATCATATAAATGTATTAAACACGCGAAAAGTACAATAAACTACTCAAAACATGCCACATGCCAATCTCTTAAACCAACCAAACATCAAGGTCGAAACAAAAAGACTTTTAGGTCTATTTACAGTTCTTCTTTGGCCAGATACATATGTTCCAAATGGTCATTTTTTCGCTGCCGTTCCCTCGCCTGTGCAGGCGTCTCTGCCCGCTCGCCTCCACTTGCCGGCGTATCTGGAACCTCGACTGCTTCCAACCCGTTCGTATTGCACACGAGCACACCCGCCTGGTGAGGACTTACGCCGAATCTCCGCCCGTTCTCGACGACCATCGACTTAAGCCCGGAAAATTTGTCACCAGTACTATCCCAAAACAAAGTCTGGAACTTCCGATCCGCCTCTCGTAGGCCGAGAGTGACAGTGTCCGACACGACCAGGGGCTTATCGTCCGGTCCAGTCCGGTTGACTAATAATGCGGCCCAGGACGGCGATTTTCGACCAAACCACGCCTTGACTTCTCCGGAATACGAATTGATTCCGGCGACAACAATGCTGTCGAGCTCTGTCGAGTACGTGATGTGCGTGGGGAGATATGGCGTCCGATAAAATTTTTCGCCCGGATAGAAATGCATTCTGCCTAGACTCTTGTTCGCCGCAACCTCCTCCTCCGTAAGGTCATCCGGCGGGATGTACAACTTGTAAGCGTAGATGCCGTATTGAACCGACGCAACATAGAGCGTGTCGTCCACGTACTCCATACCGATGGGAGTCGTGGACGCACCAACCGCTTTACCAGTTACATTCGTCGCATTCGTAAAGTCGACGTATCCGATCGTGCCTAGCGGAATTGCAGAAATAAATTCAAGAGGGCCTAGAACACTGCGATACGGGTATCCAAGCGTGTTTGTCAAAAACACCTGCGTGGGCGAGATTGGTGCCAACGCAGCAGGATCGAGTACGGCGTCTTTATGACGCAGGGAAATGACCTTCTCGACGGCGCCGGTCGCCGGCGTGAAATCGAATACTTCGACAGACGCATTTTTGGCGGCGTTGGCGACGAAGATGCGCACAACGTCGGTCGCCGGCTGGTCGTTCTCGTCGGGGAGATACAGCCCTCGGACGCCCTGCGGTCGCAATTCACCAAAATCGGGCCCAAAGTCAATTGGAGCTGGCGCGGTGTCCTCGACGTAGTTCCAGATGTACACGTTGCCGGATGGTGTATCGGGACGGTATCCCTGTACGAAATTAGAACAAGTCGCTTAATTCTTCAGATAGTTTCGCTTACGGTAAGGAAATTGCTCTGCTTCTTGTATGGATCACAGCTGACGATAGCATAGTCACCATAGACCTTGATATCTTCGCACCCGCCAAATATCTCAGGATACTTGACTCCACAGATATGATCGTAATACGTCACCTCAGGAAACTGTTCAGGCTCATACGTTATCCAGAGCGGTGGGCGCTTCGTGTACTCGCCCCACAGACCCTTGAGAATGAACCATCCCATGGGAAACAATGCCGGTCCGAACATCATCGTGGCGGCCTAATTGGTTAAGTAATAAGTTGAAATTGTAGTTGATTAGGTCGGTCCAGGAGCCGTCTATCTTCTACCAATCTTCTACCAGACTACCAGCTTTTTCGAACTCGAGAATTGGACGGATAAACCGATAAAATAAATAAGAGTCGATGAAGAGAATGCCGACAGACGACAGCGCAATCTCGGACTCGAATGGTGGCTATCTTTTACTTAGGTTTGTGTCGAGGCGCCTCTCCATTTTCACAGTCGTGGTTCCTGCTCGCCCCACACAACAATTCAGCGCAAAAAACTTAGTTTTGGATGTCGCCATCACTACTAGGTTCGATAACAGTCGCACTGTATTTGCGTAATTGCAGGTTGTCTACGTATGCAATGCGTCGATATCCACATAACAAGTGACATATTTATTAACGAAATATTTACAAGACGGTTAATATTTGTTGTAAAACCTGCTGCCTCCCAGCTCCCTCATCTTTCCGGCATTCGCGACATTCACCACGCAAGGGTCAGGCAAGACGATTCTTCCTGGTGACCGTTCTAAAATATTCCGACGATCGACGGCAATGCAGAACAAGCTGTAGTTCGGCTGTGTCCCAATTGTATTCTGCAGGCACCAGGCCGTCAAAGTAGACACAATATTGTGCCGTTGGGCATGGCTATCCACTATAGGGGTAACAGCCAGCTAACAACTGCATTCCAGTGTGTTCCAGCAATATGCCATAGAGGAACAACATCTCGTAGCCTTATTACCACCGTGTAATTTTCTCCCATCGTTTCCTCACGGTCTGTTGCTGCACTCCGCTGTCCTCTAATATCTTCACCTTCTCTTCAATGCGCGCAACATAGTCCATCAAAGTCTGACTCATATCTCTCCGAACCGTAGTTGAGTCAGCCGCGAGCTCCATTAAAAGCTTATTCGCAGTATTGGAAATAAGCTGGACAATGTCGTTTGTAACTCTAATGGTGTGGTCAAGGTACTCGGCTGTGTTCTCCGATTGTTTATCTTGGAGATGATCCATTGCACTACACATAGTTAGTGCGGTTCGTGTCGTCGTAAGATAGATATGGCTGTACGTACTGATCTAATGCTACCTCCACGTACTGTTTTCCCAGTGCATCTATCATGACGAGCAACAACTCTTTCGCGTACTGCGGGCTAAAACCAGAGTCGTTAATAGGTAGTGACACAAAATTTCGACACTCTTAACAGGCATACATCTCGATCTGGGAACTCAGCTGCGAGACCCGTCCAACCGATTCCGATAACCACCGAACGAACGCCTTTGCATTTTCTATATTCAGGTCCTGATCTCCATCATGCGCAGAGTCATAGCTCCCGTATGTGCTAGGAGCAGTACCTACACCGGCAGCATACGTCGACGACGAGGAATATGAAGTGTTTAGATATAAAGATGACGCGCTATTGTTGTATTGGTCTGCGCCGGATAACTTTTTGACAGCGGTCGGAGTGCTGTGAGAATAGCCTGCGGTCGCGTATGGTGATGCCATTGATGCGCAATATGCCTGGCAGAGACGATAGCCTTATCAGCTGCGTCAATATAGCTGATTTCAGCAAAAGAAATAAATTTTGTTGATCGATCTATGGAAGTGCTGACCCAAAGAGAATTGTGTCAGGCGCTTCAGGGGACCCATGCAAAGCGAATTACTACAGTAAGGGTTGCGTATTCTATGCACCACGTCGTCATAGACCCGACCTTATCGTTAACCCGATATTCATCAACATTGAACCATTCTCAAGTTAATTCACTATCATCCGCTTTCTATTATTGGATACTTGCCAACTGGAGACACAGAAATGGACGTGCAGATGCGAGATGCAGCGCAAAAGAACTTCGAGATCGAGAATAACATCGAGACGTTTGATGCCGCGCGTGATGCGATATACCAATACGACGAACTTGAAAACAAGAAAATATTAAACGAAAAGCCATGGAAAGAGGAGTACGTCTTGAAATTAATATTGCCATAAAGGGCCTGATAATTGATTGCCATTGAACAGTCCGAATTATTTCAAACGCGCACGTATATCAGCTATCGCGCTCCTCAAAATGACAATTCACGCCAGGTCAGGCGGATCAATCGAGGTCATGGGCATGATGACCGGGAAGATAGTAGGCGATGCGATCATTGTCATGGATGCCTTCCCGTTACCCGTTGAAGGCACGGAAACACGTGTTAATCCTCAAGCGGAGGCGTACGAATATATGGTTGACTATCTCAGCACATTACAGAAACTCGGGCGGAAAGAGAATATCGTTGGGTGGTATCACTCACATCCGGGATATGGATGCTGGTTGTCGGGTATCGATGTCGGTACACAGAGTCAGAATCAGCAGTACCAAGACCCGTTCCTCGCCGTTGTCGTAAGTGCCTCAATTCGTTGGCGATGATCTCGTCAACCGTACCGAACTGACATATTCATAGATTGATCCAAACCGCACTATATCCGCCGGAAAAGTCGAAATCGGTGCGTTCAGAACATATCCCGAAAACTATAAAGCGCCTGGTAGCCAAGAATCAGAATACCAAACCATCCCGCTCGCAAAGATGGAAGATTTCGGCGCTCACGCAAGTCAATACTACGCTCTCGAAGTCAGTCACTTCAAGTCATCACTGGACGCGAAGCTGCTAGAGTTGCTGTGGAACAAATACTGGATATCGACATTATCACAGTCTGCGTTATTGACAAATCGGGAATATGCGTCGCAGCAGATGCTGGATTTGAGTAACAAAATCGTAAAAGCGGAATCTTCTATCGGCGCAAGCATTTCGGCGTTGTTGGGCGCGCGGTCACTAGTTACCGGCAGACGCGAAGAGCCTAGGGAGAGTGAATTAGACAAGATTGTTAGGGATACTACGAAGATTGCATCGGAGGAAATTCATGGACTGTTGTCGCAGGCGGTGAAAGATAGAGTATTCAACAACCTCAAAACGCCGGTAAATTAGATGACAATAGGATTGTGTACATATTTGTCAGAATGATCAGGTTATAAGTTGCTACAGTTCATGTCAGCGTTATGATCATTAATTCTACTCGCCATGCGGCGTATTCTATTTACACATGTGTTATTACTATTTACAATTCAGTATGCTGAGAGCCCCAACAACTCGTCGCGTCACATTCTCTTTATCCAATAGGATCATGAGCTGCGACAATGGAGCCCCGGGAATGGAGCCCGAAAGTGCAAACCGAAGAGCCTGGAAGAGCGTCGATGACTTGTATCCCTTTTCTTTAGCGAGACTCTTAATAAAGGTGTCGATTTCGGCAGGAGTCTGCAGTTCCTTACGCGAATTCCACCACAGTAAGAATTCTTCGAGGACTATGAACCATTAGTATAGATCCAGTGACGAAATAATGACAGAATTAAACCTACTGGAAACTGCAGCTTTGCCTTCATTCGTCACAGAGAGCTGTTCAATGTAATTCATAGCATCGGAAGAGCCCCAGTTCGGAGAATCATAAAAGACGTAAGAGGCTTCATCAGGGAGATCTTTCACATTGTGTATCTTCCCTTTGAATAGGGACACTACCTGCTTTATATAATCCAGTTCAAATTTCAATTTGTCTGCGGCGACATTGGAGAATTTCTCAATAAATAATGGCTGCACTTCCCTCGCAATTGCGTCGAGTCCATCAGGTGTCTCGATGAGGGTTTTAAGATAGTGCGCATTGAAAAACTTGAGTTTCGATTCCGAGACTTTGGCGTTACCTTTGGTTAGGCCATTGAGATTGAACTAGAGGTTGTTAATCTGAGCAACTTCGGAATAAGCCGGGCAATGATTTACCTTCTGAATCAGTTGGTCCATAGAAAGTATCTCGCCACTTGTACTCTGTTTCTTTCGTTTGGGTTGGTCAGCACCAGCTGTAGGTGACCAGCCAAACAATGCCACGAAGTTGACCAAGGCCTCAGGTAATACTCCGTTCAGTGCATACTCTTTAATGCCAATATCACCGGTCCTTTTACTCAATTTCTTGTCTTCTAGTGACGTTAATAGTGGAATATGCACAAATTCCGGCGGTGTCCATCCGAATGCGTCGTATATGGCTAGATGTTTTGGTGTTGATGGCAGCCACTCCTCGCCTCGAATGACATGAGTGATTTTCATAAGGTGATCATCGACAACATTGGCGAGGTGATATGTCGGATATCCGTCTGTCTTGAACAGCACTGGATCGTCGTATCGAGTGTCTGCGTAGTTGATCTGGACTTGCAGGTCCAGCTCTCCGTGGAGCAAGTCTGTGACTTTCGGATACTTCTCTGTTGATTTAAGGCGAATTGTGTACGATTTGCCAGAAAATGCATTATGTTCAGATTCGGAATGGTCGAGATGATAGCAATGTCTGTCGTAGGTGGCCATAGATGGCGGCGTCAATTTTTTAGCCGAACCACGAAGCTGGTCCAATCGTTCTCGTGAACAGAAGCATCTGTACGCATGGCCACTCTGTACCTTTGATTAGCATGCCCTATTTAACCATCTTGTTCTACAATAGTCACAATCACCTGAATCAATTGATTGGCGTATTTTTTGTATATATCCAATCTCTCCGACTGACGATAGGGTCCGTGTGGTCCACCATTTGTTGGCCCTAATTAACATTAGATTGTTCCGTCTTAGACCTTCTCGAATAGCATACCCTCATCCCAGGATATCCCAGCCCACGTTAAGGATTCGTATATATTTTCCTCGGCACCTTCCTTTTTCCGTGTCTGCGTGTCTGTTTAGCGGTTCATCCTATGAACAGAGTGAAATGCAACTAACCTGATCTGTATCCTCCACCCGCAGAACAAATTCGCCCTTCGTTGCCCTAGCAAGTAAAAAATTATACAGCGCAGTCCGTAACGATCCTAAATGCAAAAATCCCGTGGGCGAAGGTGCAAATCGCGTCCGTGCCGGGCTCGAAGGGTGCACGTTCTTTGTAGCTAGTACCTCCAATCCATTCCCACTCTTTTTCGGCACGAGAACGTCATTCTCTGAAAGTAGTTCCAAAAAAGATGACGCTGAGGATGTTTTACTGGATGTCGCATAGAACCGTCGTATACAGACCGTCCCAATTCGCGGTGGACGCGTCATGCTTTGTTGTGTCGGAGCCAAGTTATAATTTTCCCAGACTTGGATTTTCGTTTGGGCCTGCGGCGCGCGGCGTTCGACATCGCGAACCTCCCAACAATGTAATAATTTTCCGAAGAATCACAACTAATCCCAAATCTCTTAACCACCAAAGGTTTGACTATATCGCCTGCCCAGTGAGTCTGATTCCTCTAACCGCGTTTGAAGCTTTCCTGGAATAGTGCTAACGACAGTAGTGGCTGAGGAGACTGATCTCTACGAAGTTTTGGGTGTGAAGCGGACGGCCACTTCGGTTGAAATTAAAAAGGCGTATCATAAGGCTGCGCTATCGTCACATCCAGATAAAGCCAAACCTGAGGAACGAGAGGAAGCGGAAGTGCGTTTTAAAGTCATAAGTCAGGCTTATGAAATTTTGTCAAATGGTTTGTCTTGGCTACTTCAAATGGCGAGTTGATCGAGTTAGCTAATCGGTTGGTACTTATATAGAGGATAAGCGACGGGATTATGATCAATATGGAATGGACGCATTCGGCCCTAATGGACGACGTGCTGGTGGACCGGGTATGAGTGAGGAGGAATTTTTCCAGGAGTTTTTTGGAATGGGCGGAATGGGCGGCATGCCCAGCGGTGCTTCGCGTCGCAATGCACGACGAACGGAAGATGCGTTGCAGGAATTGGATATTACTCTCAAGGCGCTATATAAAGGCAAGACAGAGAAGATGTCCATCAAGCGGAATATTATATGCACCGTTTGCAAAGGGTATGTTTCGGGATCAAGTTGAGTTTCTTGGATTGCTGATGATAGTTCAGGTCCGGCGCAAAGAGTGGCGTCAAACCACGGAAATGCTCTAAATGCAATGGGGACGGTGAAATTGAGGGACTGAGACCAATCGGTAACGGTCTAGCGATTCCTGTATCCACTAAGTGCCCTGTGTGCAGCGGCCGAGGGGAAATTCTGAAGGAGAAGGACAAATGTAAAAAATGCAAAGGCGAACGGATAATCGAGCAGTCCAAGATTTTGGAGATATATATTCCGCCAGGATCAAACGATGGTGATAAGATTGTGCTAGAAGGTGAAGCTGATCAAGAAGTGAGTATGGCGGTAGATACTCGGCCAACAATTGGACTGACATTCGTTTATAGCCCGGAAAGCAGACCGGCAATATAATATTCACATTGCATGAAGTTCCAGACACTATATTCGAGCGGAGAGGATCAGATTTACGTGCCAAGCTACGCATTACGCTTGTTGAAGCGTTATGCGGGTTTTCACGAGGCGTTCTTGAGCACCTTGATGGCCGCATCATCAGGCTTTCCGTTCCGCCCGGTAAAGTTCTACGTCCTAATGATATTCTAATAGTCGAGAACGAGGGTATGCCGGTAAAGGGTGGAAACGGATTACATCACCGAGGAGATCTGTATTTCGACGTCGACATTGAGTTCCCGAAGGACAACTGGTTCCTTGAGACGTCTGAGATGCGCAAGATCGCGGATGCTCTCCCATTTGGCCCACAGACGGATATCAAGGGCGAGATGGAAGAGGAAGTCGAGTTCAGGATTGCGAAGAACGACGCTGAATTTGGGCACCATGCGAATGATGATCAGAGTGAGGCCTGGGAGAGCGACGCAGACGACGACGGTCAGGGGTGCGCTCAGCAGTAAAATAGATGTCGAGAATTCATTTAAATTTACTTGTTCATGTAGTTATGAGTCAGGTGTGCTATCTGACTGGTATTTGATTTATCTAGCAACAAGATTGGGATTTCATACTTCTTTGTGTATATATAGGGAAGACCAAGGCTGGGATTTCATACATCGATGTGTATATCTAGGGGGAACTTTGAAGAATTGCGGGCTATCGGGCATGTGTAGCATGGACTAGAACGAGATATAAATTTGTCTCCTCGATTTTATAGCTCAATTGCACCGTCGCGAAGTGCTAATTTCTGTCGACATGGATTGTGACGGCGTACACAACTTGGTTCTCCAACGACTCTCATATTGGCCAACGTGCTTGACTTAGGAGAACGTAGAAGCTCGTCCCTTGCACGTGGCTCGCTCTTCGGAATTTCGACAAACAGGCAAATTCCCCTACATAGAGAATGTCCTCCATGAAAGTAACTATCTTTGTAATCATCATTCACATTGATAGAGATGCTAAATTTGTAAAACTTTTCATGGAGGTAAGATCTCATAAGCAGTGCATTCTAAAATGAGTTGATCCCCGTGTTCAAGGCTCGACTCGTTGCAAAGGAGTATGATACCTGCCAGTTATCTCAAATGAAACTCAAGGCTAATACATTGACATTTTAGGGTCTGATGTACGTAGAAGTGGCGAAGAGTTAATGAGAATAATAGCAAAGCTGCGTAACTGAAATTAGGCTAAAACTGTCAAGTCGACAACTTCGGGTTGTTCTTCGGTTACTGCTGCTAACCATCCTATGTGATTGTAGAATCTAACAATGAAAATATGCACAGAATCCTTGAGAGAGAGAGGTCTCAGCAGGCTCTTGAAAAAGATTACTGTGAGGTCTGAGATGACAGAACAACAAGTAGGATACTAGACGACATATTCGCAATCTCACCCTGAAATAAATGACAACGTAAACAAACCTCTTGCATCCTGGCGTGCTATCGTCTCACGGCCGTCTTCTTGACTTCTTGACATGACGATGTTAATTGTTAATAAAGACAGAGTGGACGATAAGAAGGGAAGCTAAAGCGGGTGCGTTATGCCGGCACTACCACACATTTGCCATTACACTTAAAGTGTGACGGAATTACCCAAGACAGGGGTATCAGCAACTGTTCAGCCGGGTAATCGGTTTGTTCGTGGTATCATAGGAATCGCACGCGAGCATGTGCGCGTCTCTTTTGCTGGCCACCACTCAATTGGACCTTCTGCCCGGCCTCAGCTACCGAGGACTCCGCAAGCGCATCGCATGCGAATACGCGGTCGCTTCTCGGAACATTCGCCGCTTTGTCGAGCATAACGCATATTATTAGTTTTTACTAGTCTACGACAAGTGGCTGAGGCATCCATGAGCTTCGACGAGTCCAGCGCCGCGCATTCGGCGTTGGCCCGCGACTCTCACGGTACCACCTCCACTTCGGACGACAGCAGCGCCAGCAGCATCCTCTCGACCAGTGCGCGCACACAGACAGGTGCTTCCGACGCCATGAGCACAACAAGTGGTACGAGCAGTCATAGCGCGATTAGTGCGAGCAAATTGAATCTCTCGGTCCTGTGTCCGACGTGCAGTACGTCTATCGCGCTGGATCTCCCGTTTCTGGCGCTGGCGGATGGATATGAGACTTCCCGACCAGCTTCAACTCATGCTGGCGATTCCGACGAGGAGAGTGGCTGCAGCAGTAGCGAGTGCGACTCGCGAGACGGAGAGTCTGATACAGAGATGGAGAACAGCGAAGACTACGAGGAGCTGCGCCGGATGCGAGGGAGAAGGCGGCGAGCACGACACCGACATCACGCGCGCAAGGCCCTCGTCAAAGAGCTGGAAACAAAAGTTGAGCAGTTGACCAAGCAGGCTGCTACTGCAAGTATGTGTATTAATTAAATTTGGCATGTTCAAATGCTAACGTCTCAAAAGCTGGGCGAGCGTCGAATTTACAGGGTCAGCTGGATAGAGTAAAGCGGAAGTCAAGTATGTTGCGATTATCGTCACAAGGACAAGGTTCTCCGTTATCGACACCAGCGCCGCCAAAGGTATCGCAAACTGTGTCACTGCCAGTCATCACCACGCCCATGCGAGCAGTATCTGCGTCGGTTGCAGAGCCAATTCTCTCTAAATCTTGTTCGACATCTTCATTGAAGCAACTGAAGCAGCAAGGGTTACACCAAACAGAACAGCTATCGCCATCACAATCTCAACCAAGCATAATGAATCTCTTCTCGCTCGCTAGAACGGTGTCATACTTTCCTTTCTCCACAGCGATAATGGCAACGTCTCTCCTCCCGACAGGCTACACCAGCCTCAATTCCGCCGCTGCAACTCCCGCTCAGTCGCCATCGTCGCCGCCATCTATTGGTGGATCGTCAAACATTCTATCAACATCATCGTCATCCTCTACATCGTCAACTTTCTCCTCCCGAACGACGTCAACATCATCTACTTCGCTTACATCCCTCGCCATGTCATCCTCACCATCATCTTCAACCGAGCAAATCATATCACATCTCCAACTCTCCATCCAAAAAGAAAAACAGCTTCGCGAAGTAGCCGAACAGAAATTCAAACAAGTAAGCCAAGAAATCGAAGATCTTTCACAATCGCTCTTTGAACAAGCGAATGAAATGGTGGCAGCCGAACGACGCGAACGTGCCAAAGCCGAGGAAAAAATGCGCGACGTGAAGGCGCGGGAGGGGAAACTGTTGGAGCGATTGTCGACATTGGAAGACGCGTTTTCGCGGATAATGAGGTTACGCAACGAGCTTGAAGACGAGACTGCTGCTAACGCCAGCGGTGAGGTGAGGTCTTCGGTGGTCGAAGAGCGGAGAAAGAGCGTCGCGTTGAATATTGAAGAAGTTGCGGCGCAAGTTGTAAAGGCCAGGACGAAGGAGTAGTTCAATTTTAAATTAACGAATGGTTATGAATGGTTGGGAGTTCGCAAGGTTTAGAGGGCTCATTTAGGTCTAGATTTGGCGATGTTGTTACTTGCATTAGTTTGCTTGGCTTGATTTATATATTTTGGATAGGATTATATCTCATCTTACGGTGCCTTGTATCATGTATAAAATTGTTCCCTAGTTATAAGATGGCACATAGCTGATTTATCAGTCTAATAGTTAATTAATCGATTATGATTGTCAATGATCATTGAAATTGTCATTGAATATGCTACTTCTAATTGCCGTCCAAATATCTATAAATATACACATAGAAACACTGTCTAGAAAAAAAAACCTACATCAGACCGTAATAAATGCAAAGCGGTATCTATCACTTCCTTATATAGCACATGCATGAATTAAGACACCGTGATTTCTTGCGCGTCCTCGGCGCTGTCGTCGTCCGGGATGATATGATGCTCCTTCTCCTCGTCCCTATTTATAACAAAGAACGCGCTGCCGACGAGTAACGCGCCGACGAGGTACCACAACGAGACGTGCACGTGATTAAATATGATATCTCCGATCACAGCCAACGGAATCGTCCCGCTGAGACCCATAGTTACTACTAGCGGCGACGTTAACAAAATTGTGACGATCCATAAGTAATCTGAACCCAGCGTGGCTAAACAATTGAGGAAGAGAATAAGCCACACGTATGGTGTCGGCGGCATCTCAAGGCGTTCGGCTCCGGTGATGTGGAGAATGAGCAGAACCGGCCAGAGGATGATAGTGTTCCAGATACCCACAAAGCCAAAGAAGAGTTGCATGTTAATCCGGGATTCGTCGCCAATCCGGACTTTGAGGAGAGAGGTGTAGAGGCCATAGATTGCAGCTGATGCAAGGGACATCAAGTCTCCGACAATGATTGAGCCTGCAGTCAAATTATTGTTCTCGTCATCATCGGCACTGTCTTGGGTCGAAATGAGGAAAATCCCGGCCAAGCTAGCCATAATTGCAAACAACTTGCGCTGCGAGAATTTCTCCACACCGACCAAAGATCCAATAAGCAAAGTAAAAAAACTAGACGTGCAAGCAAGAATTGTACCACTGGCGACGCTGGTATAGCTCAAGCACGCATTAGCGAGCCAATTAGCAGCAAACCATAGCACGCAGAACTGAAGACTCAGCATGGATGTCTCGTGTATCGTCAAGCTATCGTCCGATCTTCGCTCCGCCGTTTCTAAATCAGCAGATGCTCTGTCGGTTGCTTCTGTTGACGATACATTTTCTTCTGTGTCGGACGCCAATGATACCGATTCTGGCGAATCATCGCTGTCGTAATTATTTAGTGATTTGAACCCTTTTCGCTTCAGCGTTATGGAGCCGTCCATAAGTGGACGAATAAGGTATAGCGAGAAAGATGCCGTGCAGAGGTACGTCACTAGATAAGGCTTTCTGTATATCTCTGTCTCGAATATCGACTGTTGTGGTCTTAGTCTTAGCAACCCTCCAAAACAGTGGCGGTAGAATGGAACTCACATTGACCATGAAACTCGAGATCACCCACAAAAAAACGACGATGAGCAGTAAGAAGAGTCCTAGTCTCCATTTCCGTCGGTTCTGTGCCATTTTCTTGCCATTCTCCGTATCAAGACCGTTCCCCAGTGCCGCTGCTGCCGCCACATTCGCTATCACGTCGGACGCACTGCTGTCATTATTGCTCGTCATTGCAAATAAACTACTTTGTCGTTTCACAACCGGTGTCCTCGGAGGCGGTGTATTATCTTGAAAGGAAACGTATTCGGCTCCAGGCTCAGTCGAGCTCGTACTCGCGGTCGAAGCGGTGGAGACAGTACGGTGATGACCGACACTCCCGACGTCCAGTGGTTTTAGCGCAGCGAATGCAGACGGTGGAACTGCGGTTTCGACGGGTAGTAGTCTTGGCTTCGGCGACGGAGACCGTGTCCGATGCATTTAAGCTGTCAATTTTGGAGTGGAAGAAAGGGTGTGGCCGGGGCTTGCAGATGGCGTTTTGTATGACTATTAACTCGCGCGTACCAAGGCCTCGGTTTTCTTGAGCCTCGAGATCGCTGTCTGCTCAGGGAGACCCACGAGAAGTGCTGAAGGACGACCGCTTCAAATATGCTGATTTCAGATAGCAGGAATCTGCGCACAATCGTGGATTATTCAACTAGTGCTACGCGTACGATATACCGGGCGGTGTATAATGATGAGCACGCGTCTAGAGTATCACTGCAGGCTCTGTGATACTGCCGACGCATTTCGTCTTGTTCGACCCGTGGCGATTGCTCGGACGTTGATGACGAAAGCACTTACAATGGCGTTATCAGCCGGAGGCCCGTGTCCCACTGTCCCACCCAGCATATTGAGGTCAAGGGCCGGTGGCGAACCAGCAGGAGTTTTAAATATTTTACAATCCAAATTATGGCATCGTTATATTCATAGTCGGCTAAGCGATGTTATATAGGAAAAAGTGAAACGGTCTTCGACCATAGTTGCGCCTGGTCTGGGGCACCCAGCGGGCACATACCCAACGTAGAAGACTTGCCGAAGGCGCAATAAAATTTAGATTGCAGGTTGATAACACATCCCGATTGCGCGCGCCTGAAGCGGATACTCGGTCCCGATGCGATATGAGAGTCGTGTGCCTGCCTGCCTCATCAGTTGTCGATCTGCCCTTCACAGTCGCTCCAGCATTGAAAAGTGTATCCATACTACAAGTGCATCCAATTTAGGATCCCGAATTAATTATAAAGACGTAGTAAATTTATTTTGTCGTAGAATCAAATGCTCCGCTTCAACTGTCGTATCAACTTGCCCCATCATCGACGAAGAAGCTCGCAACATTGTCTCTCCTCATGACGCATAAAATAAATATGTACCAAACAAGAACTACTCGTAAGACGGCATCTATGACAAATGTATTAAAACTATTATATAAATAAAATATAGTAACCAATCTACAACTCCTCCCTCAAAGCACATTAAACTAAAGAAATATGACGCGCTGGGTGCTAACTGATAGAGTATGTATGACATTAAAAGAAACAAAACAAAAACCAATGAAATTACACAACCTCCATCCCTTCGGTGTCTCTTTTAGTTTGAAGTTTAACACTCGCAGCCTCCTCGCTCATTATCCAGGTGGATGTTGATCGGGTCGGAGAAGTCGCTGCTGTATTCTTCTGATTCCTCTTGTATGAGTGCGTTTCGGGCGATAACTAGACAGCATGGTCAGCTATGTTATCAATTCCATAATATAGAGCAACAAAACAACCATACCCTCGAACGCCTGGTCGACATTGATAGCCTCCTTCGCACTAGTCTCGAAATACGGGATATTTCCCTTGGCCTGGCAGAATGCCAGTGCCCGCTTCTGTGAAATCACTCGCTTGCTCTCCTCGACATCAATCTTATTGCCCAAAACGACGAACGGGAATGATTCGGGGTCCCGGGGACTCGCTTGGATAAGAAACTCGTCTCTCCAGCTGTCGAGTGCCTCGAATGACTTTGCATTGTTGACATCGTACACCAAAACACAGCAGTCTGCGCCTCTGTAGAACGCGACTCCCAGACTCTGAAATCGTTCTTGGCCGGCAGTATCCCAGAGCTACAGGATATATCGTCGTCAATACCACATATCCTTGCTGAAGTCCACGACTCAATGCTGAAGAAACATACCTGCATAGTCACTGTGCGGTCATCGACACGAACGTCTTGCTTCGTGAGAAAATCTGCGCCAATAGTGGCCTTGTATTGATTACTGAACTTCTTGCTGACATATTGTTGCCTGGAAAGCGAAAATACTGTTAATCATGGGTACGGCAGAAACAAGGGACAGGATAAGGAACACGTACATTAAACTGGTCTTGCCAACACCACTGTCGCCTAATATAATGACCTGAAAACACAATTGCGTTAGTAATCCGTCGCTAATAGTGAAGTATCAGATATTTTGAGATTGCTCCGTCGGTCGCGCGGTTAGCCTCAGTCGCGGTGCCGTTGCCAAAGCTGACCGGACAACAGCAGCGAAAGATAACAGCGACGGCGGAGTCGGGGGCAAGCACCTTGAGCATTGTTTTCTTCCGGGAAGACATTTAATTGTGATAAATGACGAAGAAGCGTCCAGAAAGGCAACAAGAATAAAAGAAAAAGTAGAATGCACGGGGAACTCTTCAGGGCGACTGGAGCATGGAAGAGGCAAGTACGAACTGGGAGCGACGAGTTTAGCTAACTTGCAGTAGTTAAGTTCATGTCGACGCCATTGCCCTGAGAAGCCGTCCGCTTCACTGCTGGATAAGAGTTCTGTTGCCCTGCCAACCCGCTTTGGGCATGTTGCGTCGGCACTGGTGCTGGCCCGCGGCTAACGCCGATTGGCCCTTCTCCGCATCCGGGTTAGCGTTGCCGCTGAAGCTACTATCTTCGGTGACTAATATCACGTGATTCTATCAGGGGAAGGGTTTCTTGCGGCTATACACAAGCGAACGAAACCAGAAGTCCCAAATGAACCTTATTGCAATTATTATTATCCTACTAATTGTGTAGGCAATCTGCATTATTACTATACTGCACCAGAATGGCAGCAGACTGGCGGTCGACCATGGTGAAATCCATTGAGATGGAGCGTGACGTCCGCGAGATGAAGAACTACTACTTCATCGACGCTTGTAAGTTCCAGCATTTGGCGCAGCCTTAACGATCTAAACCTGATAAATTCAAAGACACGAAGCTCGCTGAACGGGCCGTTGCTGCGGAGACCAATCCGGTCGGATCAACGACTGGCGCGTGCGTTGTATGACTTCGAGCGAGACTGGATCTTTCGCTAATTCGACGTAGAGGCACCAATAGTCGTGAACTTGCTCGAATTCGAGTGGAATTGGAGTCTCTGTATAACAACCAGAGCACGTCGAAGTCGACAATTGAGAATCTAGAAGCTGAAGCTGAAAAGCTCAAGCTCTACAATGCACGAATAGATGCAGAGTATGCCAGTTACATAACGGTTACCGTGGCGCAGCACTAACCGCGACTAGATTTGAGAAGCTGCGACTGGACAAAAAGAAGCTCGAAAGTCGATTAAAAACCAGAGACGAAGAGTACCGGGAACGAAATAAATCAATCCAAATTCTCCAAGACGAGATCCTCACATATCAAATACAACTAAATGTCGCAGAAGACAAAGTTAACAAGCTTGAGAAGGAGAACCGTGAGCTCGTGAACAGATGGATGGAACGCGTGTCTCGCGAAGCAGAGAAACTAAATGACGCAAACGCGTTTTTGGAAAGGTTATTTATTATACAAATTCTTTTGCTATACTTTGATAAGTACAAGCTGATCCTGACTTGTATACAACAGCATCGACAGAAATCGTCAGCGGAATCGCGAAGCCAATCGAGAAACCCAACGAGAAGTAACCATTTCAGCCGCATCGCCAGCCGACGACAAGACGCAATCTTAATCACCAGAGTTTATTCCTGCGAATTCAAAAACTTCGTGATCCTGCTGCGATCGATAGTCGAGATATAGTACTTTCCAGGCGCATCCGTCCAGCTGACACTTCCTGTGAAAAATTCACGCTCATCGACCTTGAGCAGATTAATTGGAGACTCCACGTTATGTGCCGTGATATTGTGGCCAGGTGGGACGAAAGACTTAAGCGAGACAATTTTGGTTCCCTCGCGCAGGTCTAAGAACATGTTGATGAGGTTGCCGTTTAACTCCGCATCAAATGCATAATTATTTACTAGCTGTACAATGCCGTTAGATAGTTCTGGCGAATAGATTTCAAATTCAAAATAGCATACCACGAGATTCGTCTTTTTTAGAATTTCACCAATCTCCTCGATCTTGAGAAAGTCTCCAGTCATGAGCTTGACTGATCCCGCCTTGATCCCCCACAGTTTCAGTCGTTCTTGAAACTCTACTGCCTGTTTATGAGCAAGTTCCGCAGCATTTTCCATAATTTCGCATCCATAACTCTCGCATCCAGTCTCCAGCGCTGCCTGCAACACACAGTTTCCGACTCCGGATCCGAGATCAAAGAAAACCTGATGGGAAGAAAGTTCCAGCTCCTTGAATATCCTGCTAACAAATGCCGGTAATAGCTCGCCATAGACATTGTTTGAAAACGCAGTATATTTCCTTAGTTCCTTGACTTGTGGTGAGACTATCCGTGAATATATATGACTCAAGATCTCATGTGCAACAGAAGCCATATTTGATTTTTTTCGTAGATTCTTGATAATCAGTTCTCTATATATCTCTTCATTGCCCTCGTCGTAGAATTGCTCAACAATAGCGTTATACTCGTCGATGGCAGTTTTCAACCCGTACAGTGATTTTCGTTTAATTGCTCGTTTTATCCGCCGAATTATACAATCCTGCAAATCCGCTGTAAATATCTGAATGCCGTCCTCTTCGGGAAGGAAGAATTGTGCGACAATTTTCATAATATTCTGGACTTCGGCTAAAGGATCGTAGTCTTCCTTTATTGGCATGAGAAGGTTGAAGCGTTCAGTGACAGCAGGAAAAGCTGGATATTTGAGTTCGATGTATAAACTGTCCTGGTCTTCACTTGGGAAATCTGGAACCATTAATTGAATGTGCTAATAATATAGCATTTCAGTACGTACACGACTCGTATCCGGGAGTATCTACCGTAACGACATCAGCCGATTGTAAGGCTTTGCTCACTTTATTGTGCGTAGAGACGACAGGACTTTCCAAGATTTCTCTACTCTCATCCACTGGTTCGTCAAAAGGCTTCATGCGCTTCTGTGAATTTTGCTCCTCTTCATTTTCAGATCTATCATGGTCCACGTTCCGGCGCTCCTCCTCTTCCTCTTCCTCCTCCTCCTCTTCTTCTTCCTCACTCTCTTCGTCGTCTGAAGTAATGTGTTTGTTTGATTTTGCTTTCGACGACGCCTTAGGTCCCCGTTTTTTCTGTTCACGCTTAACCTTCGTCGGCTTCTTCTCTCCCTCCGGCTTCTCGGATTTCGCAATGCGGTCCTTCTTGCGCTTGTTAAGCCTCTTCAAAATATCCAACTGATACGATTTTCCCGAAGGGTACGACTCAGACGGCGTGGGCGACGACCTCTGGATCTGTCGCGACACCTTCACTGTCTTAAACCGGACATCCCTCCGCACAGGTATCGCGCCCGTTCCAGAAGTTGAAGGCGCAGGCGATCCAGTAACTGACTCAGCAGTGGACACAGATGGACTAGGCGACGGCGTTCCTGATTCTTCACTCTTGAGATGACCTGCGCGTCCCAGCTTTTGAAAGAATGACGACGACATTTCTCGCTGGTGTCACCACGATCACCGAGTTATCGCCACAGTTGACGTGTTCCCTTAAATGGTTATTGCGAAATGGTGAATTTTTCGCTGCGATAACGTTGCCCAGAGCTGACCACGATGAGCCTTCCAGAAGCGGACAGTGGGTTGTGGACAGGGATGGTCGTGAGAACGTCCAGCCGCGCGCGTATCGCGAACGTTCTACGTTTGCTCAGTTCTACACTATTTGACCAACATCAGGCACTAAATTATGTAAGATTTAAGCTTATATTCCAGTAAGTTATATCCAATCCAGTCATAAATAGTTTTCCGTGCCACAAATAAATGCAAAATGAAATTCCCAAAATGTTTACTTGTCAACGAATGCAATGTTCAAAAAGAGGGTAGAAAAGATGAATTGTTCGCCTTGTAAATCGAATAAAGGCACGTGCCGATATCCTATTAACTATTTAGCGTGTACTTTTATAGCCATCAGTGCAACTTATGCATACCTTGTTGTAAATTGCTGATGCGGCCGCAGTACACGGCAAATACAGTACCATCCGTCGAATAGACCTGAATACGAACAAATGATAATTCCACTAGAGGGCCATCTAGCTCAACACTCCATTTTTCATTCCAAATCGGATTAAACCCGTTGTTCCGCACAGTTCGAGTCTTCATACGCCGAGGAGCAGTGTTGGGGCTGAAAACCTCCACCTCAACGGACGGATCAAACGAATCATCTGGTTTGGCATCTTTCGGGCGAGGAAGCTGTTGGGCAGATATGACCTATTTAACTTAGCATTGTATAATAACAAGGAGCAATATGTCTTACATTAATGTTAAATCGGACTCGACGCCTCCGGAGGGTGCTTAGATGTAGCGCATAGACTGTCCGGAGTTCCTCAGGTTTAAGCACATAACCTGTTCTCTCACCGCAGGCAAACATTGCATCGTTCATTTGGAGGCCCAAGTCTAAAGCTCTATTAGAGACATTCATCTGCCATAGCCTTAATAGAACTTACCAAATGTCTGCCAATTTAATGCCGCCATTTGCACACCTCGTTTCCAGCAAATAATTGGATCGTAATTCGAACTTGTGAACCGAAATCCAGAGGGATATACTCGCATCAGGTGCCGCTGGTTGTGCCTCTCTAGCTGAGACAGCTTCTCTTCATCCTTACAAAGTGAATTGTATGATCTTTCCCCGAACGAAAAGCAATGAGTTAGAGTGCGAGATTCTATCTGCTGTTAGCATATGCCCCCAAGCGTATCAGAATGTAACAAACCTGGCAGAGCAAAATTACGGTACTTAACACCACGAACATAGACGCCCAGGTCACCCAAAGCTTGCCCTATCTTGCTATTTGCATTTCTCTTCTTTACACGCTTCTGAACGGGATCGCGGCCAGAGTCTGTATCTTCACTGAGGCTTGCCTCAGTGCTCGTGGTACTCTCGCTCGTACTTCCGACCACCTCATTGTTAAATATATCTCTCTCTGATTGATCGCTTCCCTTCACCTTAATTAAAATTTTATGCTTGAGATCTTCCGGACTTGGAAGACTGAGCACATTAGTCATTGTCGGTGCGGTAACTAATTTGTCACCAAACGTATTCCGCATGATTTCAGTCATTTTGATCTGCTGTTCGAAATTGCAATGGACCTCAAGAGAAAGTATAAGTGGATATGGCGAGGAGATAAAACCATACTTGTGAACAGCTGATATGACGTCTGCGAACGAGACCTCCGATGTGAAAGTTCGACCATGAGAGACTGTCGGACCATCAACCCCGTCCCAACAATCAAGCTCAATGCATCTGCATCCACGCTGTAGCACTCGAATATATGCTTCGACTGACGACTCGCCAGCAAGTTGTCGGCCCAAAAGATACGTGTTATGTGATGACGAGATGTAGTACTCGTTCAAAGGACGCGTCATATCTTCATCAATATCTTTCAGCAATGGATTATATGATGATAATAAATAATCCGAAAACGAGTCGACACTGAATCTGCTGTACTCGTCTGCAAATTTAAAGAACAACTTCATCGCCTGTGAATCGTCAACGTCCTGTTTCTGGATGTTCTTTAAGAAAGACTTGAACATGTCCAAGCTCATCGAATCATCATCTTCCACCGCTAGATCGTTCGCGGCAGTCGTATGTCGTCTGACCTTCTTGAAGATATCGACAATTTCTCCTCGATGCTTCAACATTTTCACAAAATTCCGGAACTCGTCGAAGCTCAAAAAGCCGGAGTGATCTACATCAGCCTCTATAAATTTTTGTCGTAAGTACTGCTTAGAGCAATTGACATGTAATCGTCTAGCCAGACGCTCAACACCTTCGTATGACAGGCGTTCTTCACCCTCTTCTTTCGTGACGTAGACAGGCCAATGGACTGTGACAAATTGCTCGCCAGGAATTGCCAGACTGCTCATAATATCCATGCGATATTTTAGCAGCCTTTGTAGTGTGCCAACAAATTGATCAAATGAATCCTTGGAAAGAGCAATTAAATGCAATCCTTTCAGTTTCTGATTGTCTGTCACGTATATTATCGTGATCCATAGTTCTTCATGTTCGCTGGAAATTTTAAACTCTTCTCTATAATTGCGCGCATCCCCTGCAACTCTGATTTCCTTAATATTATCGACAACAATTGTAGTCTTTGACTTTGCCTTTGTTTTAGAGTCCCACGTAATAGTCCCTTGGTCCACGTTTAAAAAGAAAGTGTACTGAATCCGTTTCTTACGAGTGATTCGCAAGAATGCGACGCCATTTCGCAGACTTTCTGGAACATCCGGTGGTCCTTCCGCGAATGACCCAGTATCAGACGCATTTGAGCTTGATCGTCGTCGGGTCACAGGTCCATTTGACGGTGACTTGACGGTCCGTCGCGAGAGTTTGTCAAGCGCACCTCGTGATAGTCTTCGCATTACCGAGGACGGCGTACGTAAAGAAGTTGACGGCGAGGACGAGGAGATAGTCTGCGGCGGTGGCGGCGGTTGCACCTGCGGATACGGCGATCCAGAGAGCATCGTTGAAGGATGGCCATTCGGTGATTGAGGAGACACCGTTATGGGTCGAAAATTCGTAAAAATAGGAGGCAGCTCAGACGGGGATGAGCTGGGTCGAGGCATCGTCGAGGTCGTGTGGCCTCACCTGAGTCAGGACTAAACAATTGTGTCCAACCGGATCGGGCAGAAAGCGGTACAATCGAGGCCGATTGGCGTCTTCCGGATTCTGAGTATCTGCGGCGGGTTCTGAATTTGCGATGAATGTGTATGAATATGTGAATCGCTGCACATGAGGGGTGTTTCTTAACCGCTAAACTGCAATGCTTGACAAGGATCGCAGAGCGGCTCAGTATTGTAGGCTGCCAATATTTTAAGGTTTTAAGGAACTGGGTAGTTAAGTCGACGCCAATTTCTTCTAAGCAGGTGGCCCGGTATTTATTACTTTCGTGATATACCTTATTATGTTCTACGAGTCCCGCGCGACCACTTTATCCACTTTCTCCAACTTTTGACGCAGTCTTAATCTGCCTTAGCAATTCATCTGATATAATTCACCAACGAAATCCATGGAACCTAAAAACACTCCTCGTTTCAGCCGCATGTCACTAACGCGGAGTACGCAGTTTTACACTGTAGTTAGACTGATATATGGCGCCTTACCAAATATGCCATAATCACATGTTTCTTCTGTCATTTAATTATGTACCAACTTGATTAAACGCACCGTGCTAGAAAGCTTCTAAATTTACAAATAATCCTTCTTGTTCGCGGTTCTAACAAATCCCCTGTATCGCCATTCCACATCCGCGTCCTTACTATCCACAGTACCCAGTCTCAACTCATAGAGTCGCATCTCAAACCTGGGACCTACTTCAGCAATCTCGACGCCATCCTTGGTTCTGACATAAACATGGTGTCGTACGCTAATGAAATCACCTCTATTGGCAAATGTGATAACTCGCGCACTATCTTTCTTAGCACCCGGTGGAAACAAGTGTTTTAAGATCTGCATAACTCTATTTCCAAGTGGCGATGTGAAATTGTCGAAAATCAGATGTGGATACGACTCGGAGACGGTACCAGCATTCTGGATGTCGTGTCTTAGGACAACGTTGTGAAGAGAGAAGGATGCTGTTGGACCATGTGGAAAGTGTGAAATAGTGAGAGCAGTGGGCACGCCTCGGTGCTCGTGAAGCACAATTAAGTCTGTAGTTGATGACGCCTGGCATGCTTTGACAAGCGCTGGCAAAACCGCATTACCACGATTTAGACGTACTGAAGTCGGAAACATAAGACGAATTTCCTACAAAAAATAAGTATGCAGTACGACAAGAAGTGATAGATTAACAGCCTACTTTAGCAAACTGTCCCAATCTTGTACTGGGATCTCGACTCGTGGTTACGACGACCCGTGGATCTTGTATTCCACTCAACGCGCTGTACTCGTCGTCTATCTCCTCTCGTATACTGTCATCGTATTTAAAATCCTTCCGTAATTTCTCATCGTCGGCAATCTCTTTCGGTAGCGGCTTTCCAGATGCCAGTGCAGCTCGTAACTGTTGTCGCTTGACGACCAGATTCGCGTCTTTCAAGGCCAATGACTTCTTGTATAGATACTCTCTCCGTTCGCGGGCCTGCCGTCGTAGCTAATTCACGTTATTATTCTACACCATGATAATAATCGAAGGGAGGTGCTTACCATTTTGTATTGAATATGATAACTATAAGTGAACAACAACTTGAATTGGCTCTAAGATTTTTTTAGAAGTTGGGAGGTTCGCTGAAAATTTTGAAAAAAGAGTTTTGGTTAATGGAGCCCATCGGGGTATTTTTGTGATACACTCTGGGCCTGAAAATAACTTTTTAAAATGCAGTTTCGCTAGCGCAACCTTCTTTCGCTTTGCGATTTTGACTAACTCCACATAATTTAGCTGCCAACAGCCAGATTTTACCTCTATACCAAATAAACTAGGATAATATAATTACCGAATAAGACTGCTAGAAATTTCTTCAGCACGTGTGGTCGTCCAAATTACAACTATTCATCATCAATTCTCGGACTGTGCACCTTCGATAACTCCGCAGACGTACACATTGAACGTGAAACTGATTTACGTTAGGGTTAGGCTATCCTTTTTTTGAAAAAATCGTTGTGTCCTCGGACTTCATCGATGCACCCGCCACGGATCGTAAGGGGGGTTCTGTAAAGCTTCTACAACAGGACTTGAAGCTTTATCAAGTTAGTTTATTGGGCTAGATTATAAGGGGACGATTGATTTAGTTCAAAGCGACAAAATGGATGCATTTACCCATCTTGGTCAGCAATTTGACTCCGCATCATATGTCGATACCTCGTCCGTGATCTCGGACATGGCGCCTTATCGCCGTCGTCGTGAAAATGACAAGCGACAAGCTGCAAATGACGATTCTGGTGCCAACACGTCTGACTCTGGTGAGGATGACGACATTGAATCTACGATTGATGGAACCCTCAGTCTTGCTAGTGTGCCAATCGACGATGGTCACCTAAGGCGAGCTACGGATGAAGAGGACGAAGGCGAGGACGACGAAGTGAGAGAGTTGCCAGATTATGCGTGCGCGTATGTGAATATTGTTCTAGATGGATTTGAGTAGTCTTAGGCATCTCTAATACTGGATAGGTATTGCGGAATTCATTCGCCTTCCAGTGTCGTCCGCTGTGCGCAGTGCGACAAGTGGTTTTGTAACTCACGTGGCAATACGTCCAGTTCGCATATTGTCAATCATTTGGTTCGAGCGCGACATAAGGTTCGTTTTGGTGTCAATAGGACGACGATTTGAAGATTGATTGTTAATATGACCATTTAGGAAGTGTGTTTACATGCTGAGTCTGATCTCGGCGCCACTACTCTGGAATGTTACAACTGCGGATGCAAGAACGTCTTTCTTCTCGGATTTATTCCGGCAAAGTCTGACACAATTGTAGTCGTTTTATGTCGACAGCCATGTGCGTCTGCCTCATCCAGCAAGGATATGACGTGGGACACCAGCCAGTGGCAACCATTAATCGAAGATCGCTCGTTTCTGTCGTGGTTAATTACTGTTCCTACAGAAGCGGAGCAGGTCAAGGCACGCAACCCGACTGCTGCGCAGATTGCGAAGCTGGAAGAAATTTGGAAAAACAATTCCAATGCAACTATTAACGACTTAGAAAATTCTGCGCCGGATGATGAACCTGTTCCAGTTCTTCTTCGATATGAAGATGCTTATCAGTATCAGCGATGCTTCGGTCCGCTTGTGAAAATCGAGGCCGATTATGACAAGAAGCTAAAAGAGTCTCAGAGTCAAGATCAGTTGGTTGTTAAATGGGATATTGGTTTGAACAATAAGCACTTGGCATCGTTTGTGCTGCCAAAGATGGACATGGGAGACGTCAAGCTCGCTGTTGGTGACGAGATGCGACTCAGATATAACGGCGACATAAGATCAAAATGGGAAGGCGTCGGATACGTTATTAAGATCGCGAACAATATTTCTGATGAGATTACATTAGAACTTCGAAGAAACGACAAATCCGTTCCATCAGATTGTACCTTGGGATTTTCGGTCGACTATGTCTGGAAAGCGACATCATTTGATCGTATGCAGCTGGCTTTGAAGACTTTTGCTATTAACGAGATGTCTGTGTCTGGATATATTTATCACAAACTTCTTGGACACGAGGCTGCTCCGGTTGTCTTGAAAACTGCCATGCCAAAGCAGTTTGCTGCCCCTAATCTTCCAGACTTGAACGTTTCGCAGGTTCACGCCGTCAAGTCAGTATTGCAAAAGCATATCTCAATCATCCAAGGACCGCCAGGTACTGGTAAAACAGTCACGTCTGCTACCATTGTCTATCACCTGGCGAAGATGAATCCTGGCCAAGTTCTTGTCACTGCGCCTTCTAACGTCGCCGTTGACCAACTTACCGAAAAGATTCACCGCACCGGTCTTAAAACCGTGAGATTGACAGCGAAGAGCCGAGAAGACATTGAGAGTTCAGTCTCGTTTCTAGCATTACACGAGCAAGTTCGCTTGAACGATACCAACATCGAACTTCAGAAGCTTACACAGCTTAAACAAGAACTTGGTGAATTGAGTAGCCAGGATGAAAAGAAGTTCAAGAAGCTGACTCGTCAGGCTGAACGGGAAATTTTAACGAATGCGGATGTCATCTGCTGTACTTGCGTGGGAGCTGGTGATCCACGCTTGTCCAAACTCAAGTTCAGAACAGTACTGATTGATGAGAGTACACAAGCCGCTGAGCCAGAGTGCATGATCCCACTTGTCATGGGATGCAAACAGGCAGTACTTGTCGGCGATCACAAGCAATTAGGTCCAGTTATCATGAATAAGAAGGCTGCCAGAGCTGGGCTCCATCAGTCGCTGTTTGAGCGCCTTGTTTTACTTGGATTGGCGCCTATCAGGTTGAACGTCCAGTACCGTATGCATCCGTGCTTGAGTGAATTCCCCAGCAATATGTTTTACGAAGGCAGCTTGCAGAACGGCGTAACCACTGACGAACGACTTCGGAAGAATGTAGATTTCCCGTGGCCGATTGCCGATACACCGATGATGTTCTGGTCGAATCTCGGACAAGAAGAAATTTCTGCTTCCGGCACCAGTTACTTGAACCGTACTGAAGCCTCGAATGTCGAAAAACTTGTGACGAGATTCTTCAAGGCAGGAATTCAGCCGAGTCAAATAGGAATCATTACACCATACGAAGGACAGCGCTCTTACATTGTCTCGTCTATGCAAACGAATGGATCGTTACGCAAGGAATTGTACAAGGAGGTCGAAGTTGCGTCGGTTGATGCGTTTCAAGGTCGTGAGAAAGACTATATAATCCTATCTTGTGTTCGTTCCAATGAACACCAGGGCATCGGTTTCTTGAGCGATCCGCGCCGTCTGAATGTCGCGCTTACTCGAGCCAAGTACGGTTTAGTCGTGATTGGCAATCCCAAGGTCTTGTCGAAGCAGCCAATGTGGCATCATTTGCTTATGCACTACAAGGAAAAGGGATGCCTTGTCGAGGGGCCATTGAACAATCTCCAAGTGAGCATGATTCAGTTTGCCAAGCCACGCATGCCTTACCGAGGTTCACCGTCGTCAACTGGATCGTATTATCAGCAGCAGCGTCAGCCAATGTCGATGAGATATGGAGACCTCTCGAGACAGCAACAGCCTGACTTCGATACTGGTAGTGTGCTTGGATACATCCCTGATGATGTGGCGTCGCTGAGTGGTATGCCTAACTCGAATTACCAGGCAATCTTTGCGAACGGATTTAATGTGATGAACCATTGGCCATCGCTCCCTGGTTCGTCATCTGTTCCTGGTCCTCATGGTAGTGTTCCACCCGGAGATATTACTAATGGGAATGCCCCCAATGGCAAATTCGGAGCAATCGGTGCCGGCCCCTCTGGTGGGAAGTCTATCGGTTTGAGCCAGAGTGACAGATTAAAACAATACGTCGAAGATGACAGCGCTTCGGTATATGGGGGCTTAGGATCTGTTTACTCGGCAATTGATGACGACGCTCGCAGTGTTAGCACTGCGTTCGCTAGCCAAATCGGTATCGGACCATATGACTAGACTGCAACATTTTGCTGCAGTGGTATTATTGCAGGAAACAGCTGGCATTGGTGGTATTGCCAGTTAGTTTTATATTTATTTTTCGCGTCTCCAAATGCGAATGAGGGTGCCCCGAATTTAAGCGGGGTCCATCCCGTCGTTCTGGCCCATACGGTCCAGAGTTAAGGTTTTGTGAAAGAGGTGATCGATGCTAGCTATATTATTTACTGTGATACTCTCATATAGTCACAGAGCGACAAAGTAGCCGGATTCGGCGGAGTTATGCATTATTTAATTCATATATCTGCTTGTGGTCATATATTATCTCAAAAGTTGTATTATTATCGTTATTATCACTTGGCTGCTCAATGGTTGACAGTTATTGCTAGTCCTTAAGATACTATTACCATTAATTGACCGAATGCGGAGCGTATTTCTACTCACTCCAGTGTCTTATAACAGTCGCAGTGAGCCATCCAATTGAGGCCATGTTCAGGTGGAGCCTACATTCGAATATATTATACCGTCATGATGGGGTGTTCGAGGCGCAAACACATGTTCTTGTCCTGCATGCGTCCTGCCGGCTTTCCGGGATCTAAAACCTCGATTCCCGACGCAGATGACGAACAACTTGTCCTCTGCATCTTTCAAATACACATCATGCCCTGAGGATCAAATGCCGTCTGGGCTGCGTTCTTCGCCCGATGTAAGGCATCCAAAAGGGCAGTAAGGGCGCCCCTGCATCAGTCTACGCTGCTCCTCTGCTTTCAAGATATCAACATTTTGGCTTACGACAGGCCGTAGGTTGGCCGCCTCTGCGAAAACTGCATCTCGTGAATAGTACTCTATATGATTGACGCATCTTCTTGTGACGTAGCAGATGAGTCCACTTGATATATGGTTACTATCGCGACTGATGTTTGCCCAGCAGTAATAGCAACTCGATGTGATCCGCATTCCATCACAGAAATCATCCATTTTCTCATGGCTTCAGGTCTAACAGATGGTATCCTTGCTGTCAGTACTGAAGCTGCTGTCGTGAGAGAATAACCTGACCCCCATAAATTATCCATCCTCGGGCAACAATAATAGTGCAGCTAAAGTAGGGCAAATGTACCACCAAAATGAGACGTCGAAGGATGAAACATCTATAATCTATTACTCCGTATACAATAATATAATGCAAAACTCAAATGATCTGGCCAGGTGAAAGCCTAATTCGTAGAGTGCGGCGAGTATTTCCAATAACCACTGTGCCGCAAAACGAGCAGAGGCAACAAGAGCTTCTTAATGACCCACGGCAGTTGCGGCCAAGACTTGTACTCTGCCGGAGTATGGGATCTCACGAAAGGGAGCGTCATAACAGGATTCTCGTGTCTCATGACATACTTGTGAGTTAACGACATCATCTCTCGTATTTCTTCGCCAGTAAAGACCTTTAAGCGCTCCGGTGCCAAATCCTCGATCTCTTGGTGAAGATGCGCCATTAAATTGTCTTCTGTAGTTTTCAAGATTTGAGCCATTCCCTTCGGATCGAATGCGGCGGGATCTTTCCTCGCCAAGGCGACTTTTTCTAGAAAAGCCGTAAGTGCATTATGCATTTCTTTATGTTGCTCTAATTCCTTAGCGAAGTCGAGTTTGCGCTGCAGATATGGAAACATGATGCGCTCTTCATTATCATGATGGCTAATCAATGTTGTGCACCAAGCCTGGCAGTATCCGAGGAAGTTATTGAGATCATTGCAAGGTGGCTCCTCGAGGAGCTTGAGCGTGTTGTTGAACGCAAGCTCAAATGCATAGTGAAGACGACACATGATAAACTGAGGCTGCTCATGTGGATCGGTTGGAATTGGAACCATTCTGACTATCATCTTGCTCAAGGAAAGGACCAAGGGGATCGAAGATGTAGGGGACCCAGTCAATCTTCCACTACAAGCAAGACTATGAGCAGCCTCGAGACAAAAAAACACGTGAATCGGTCCAGCATAAATATTCAAGCATATCGGCTCGTGTTAGAGAACTTCAACATCAGCTGCGACGTCGTCTTTTACACGACGGCCCATTGCCAACTGTCGGACGGAAAGACACGTAGCAGCGTGATTTCCAGACCACTGGTTCGCGTAGTCACGTGTAGCAACCGATGGAACCGTCACCATGTTGTAGGTCGTCTTGAACTTCACGCGCACATCTCACTGCAGATATCGTTGTAGATATGCAAAGGAAGTCATCATCATCTGACATATTGAGGTGGGCCGCGGTAGCGTCACAATACCCGCCATTGACGCGGAGCTGTGAGAGATTCCTTATGCCTAGGTGCGCCGCATGAATCGTAGTTGCCTGGTTCGCAAGAAGTTGTCATAGGCATACCTCTTCATGAACTACTGTCACCTAAAATACAACAAGAAATTATTGCGCACTCGGTGATAATGCCCTTGTAGTGGTACTGGGCCATCTCACTAGCATCCTCGGACCGGCAAGCGGTAATTGACGCCGATGATGGAATTTCTCGTAGCAGTTTATGGATTGACAACTGACACATGAACTTCTATAGTCGAATCAATGCCAGCGGGATAATTTCTCAATTAGCAGATGCCATCACTGGACACTAGTCACTGAACGTTCAAGTAGGCAATGACAGCTAGCAAATCATATCCAACTATCCAAACGTCTTCTTTCTTCAATCGTCGATACTGTACATATCTACAAGTCACATACAAAATCGTAAATGAATATCGTCAAAAAAATCAACACTATTCGATGGTAATGCTATTTGATATATCGAGGACTTTGAGAGAAGGCAGTTTTTCCCTTAAGACAGCAATAAACAAAACCGGTAACACTTTTGCCGAGGGTCTCGAATCGTTACTCTCGCTGTATCCGGCTGGGTTCGAGCGCATGTCGGCCATCTTGAGTACCCGGAGACTTGGAAAGATCGATTTCCGTTTGTCGCGAGCATATGCACTCTGCTGGCCGGCAAACTGTTCAACGCTCGAAAACTCTAACACGTCATCGTCCCACCAGGCGGTATGAAGTTCCCGCAAATTCGGCAGCGAAATAAAATTAAGAAACGTCATATCCAAGGCGAGCAATAATGGAATTAAGGACACAATATTAATATGTAATATTTCCAGGTTCTGGAGAAGCCTCAACGATTTCTCTGTTTGGTACAACTTTAAGTCGTCTAGGAGCTCATTGAGATCGCGTCCGACAGAGATCTCACGGACATTATTCATAATATCCCATATTCCACGGAGATACTCATCATGTCCTTCAAGAAGTGGAACAGAAAGATCAAAGTCCGATGATCGCTGTAGAAAAAATCCAATAGGATTTTCACGCTGAAAGACTAAAGCCGTAGATCTCAGGACGAATAATTTATCCCATTTGTGATGCCACTGACGAATCTCATCATCTTTCTCTAACTTTGGCGATGAGGTGTGGAGTAGTATAGATCTCAATGTTCCTTGAGATTTCATGATAGACTGGACAAGAACATTGGGTGTTATCCGTCCATGTGGGAAAGATCGGAAGTCAAGAACACTGTAACATTCTGGACAGCTTGAAAGAAGTTTAGAAATTGTGTCATTCCATTCTTTTGAAACCTCGCGCAGGAATATGATGCTCGGATAGGACACATAAATTGCAACTTGCGAGAAAAGTTCCGGTGGTAAGACGCGTAATGGGTCTAGTGTCTTAGAGCTCGAGGGGACACGTTTGTTATGGTGAGGACTCGGCATAATTGCATCGACATCTGCCATCCATTAGCATCTCAACACTTCATACGCATCAGGCAGGTACCATATGTAAATACAGACGCATTAATACAACACTAGGTCGAGACTTAAGCGGTACATTGAATATTGTTCGAGGAAAGACCTTCCCTAACCCACACGAGATCGATCAAGCAAACGCCAGAAAATATTTAATGATCGACATAAAACAAAAAATGCTCACTATACCTTTTAAGATTCTGACTTTTGAATTTTAGTACGATGAATACTTGAAATATTGTATTGACCGACTAAAGGTATTACTTTTAAATACATATTATAGTTACCCACTATTGTGATCTGCCGTCAGTGAACTAAACTGGGCGCGTTCACACCCATGGACATCATGAATTAAAGCTCGCTGAATCCTCTTATCTGCTAATCTTCTATCCTGGCTTTCCACATTCTCACTATATGTAGAAAATGAGACCACATTCATGTCTTCAATTACCAGCGTAAGTCTAATGCAGTATATTCGGGAGTCACCCCTCAAAAGCATCGTCGAAACACTGTTTCTTTTGTACAAATTCTCTTACGCTCTAAATATGGACGGACGTATGCGGCACTGAGATTATGTATTAATGCATGGAGGCTGTGTACAGCCCTGTGGCGTCATTAAGTTTTGGCGGCTTTTAACGCTTCGGAGTTTTGGACCGGATTTAGAATGGTTTTGGTAGTTCCCGAGTACCCTTTTGCCATCCGGCTGCTGACTTTTCTCCGATATATTACACGATCATTCTCACGTCTTTGTTAGGTTCTCTCATTGTTTTTCACACAATTCTTGATATTCAATTTCGGATACCTTATTATCCATCACACATTACATTTCCGATATCACATGCATATTCATTGATGGGACGAAAGGGATTCGTTGGATCAAAGCACTTTGATGAAACTGAGCGATTAAAGAAAAGTCAAAATGCCAAAAAGGCCTACACTAATACATGGTCGGATTATGTCAAGTACTTCGTGGTAAGTTTATTTGTTCTGCGACTTATATATGCTCTTTAGAACGAATGAAAGCTAATACGTCTCTGTTGTAGCGATTCTTTCCGTACGTCTGGCCATACAATGACAGGAAACTTCAGTTTCACATAGTACTATGCATGCTTATTATCGTCACACAACGAGTCGTGAACTTATTAGTGCCTTATCAACTTGGTAAGGTTACAGACCAACTATCCACAGAAGCTGGAAGAAAAGGTGTGATTGATGTGAATACTGTTCGTAGGAACCTGTGCTAACATGATCGACAGCGGGCATACCATGGTCCCGGATCGCACTTTATCTATGTCTTCGATATATGCAGGGTAGTGGCTCAATCCTCGGATTCATTCAAGGGCGATTGTGGATGGCCGTTTCACAGTATTCGTACCGGTCACTATCCGTTCTTGGTTTCGAGCATGTATTGGGGCTAGGTCTTGACTTCCATCTGAGCCAGCGGTCCAGTGAAATTGTCTCGACGTTAGACAAGAGTCATGCAATCACCTCTTTTGTAGAGAAAATCACATTCCAGATGGTTCCTATGCTTATCGACATGACACTCGCCATTGGATATTTCGTGGTCACAATGGATAGATATTATGCGATGGTTGTGATCTGCATCGCGACAGCTTATGTCTGGGCTAGCACTAAGCTGTCTCAGAAGCGTGTGGAGAACAAGCGAAGTCTAGTCCGCAATAGTATTGTAGAGTATGGCATCAAAGTGGATTCGATAACTGCTTATGAAACCGTAAAGTACTTCAGCGCGAAGGATTACGAGATGGAGAGATACGAGGACGCCATCGAGGCTACTCAGGCCGCCGAGCTGAAGTATCAATCGAGTCATCATCTCGTGAATCTTGTACAAAACTCGGTCTTTACTGTCGGATTGCTATTTTCCTGCGTATTTTCGGCATACCAGGTGTCGAAAGGAATTCAAATGGTCGGAACGTTTGTATCGCTTTTGACGTACATGGCCCAGCTGCAGCATCCACTCGACCAGTTCACCAACTTCCTCAGGTCGACACAAGATAACCTTATCAGTGCTGAGCGGATGATTAATGTTCTCGAACAGCAGCCGACGGTAGCCGATAAACCTGGGGCAAAAGAACTGAAAGTGGCACGTGGTGTGATCAATTTTAACAATGTCTGCTTCAAGTACGAGGAGAAGCACAAACCAGCAATTCATAACTTGACTCTCAATTGCCCTGCTGGATCGACGGTAGCTTTCGTCGGCGAGAGCGGTGGCGGAAAGTCCACTATTTTCAGATTGTTGTTCAGATTTTACGATGTCAATAGTGGATCCATCGTTATCGATGACCAGGACATTCGAGATATCACCCTCAAGAGCCTCGGTGAAAATGTGGGTGTGGTACCTCAAGACTGCGTTCTCTTTAACGATACTATCATGTTCAACTTGAAATATGCCAAGCGCGATGCCACCGACGAGGACGTCTACGCTGCGGCTCAAGCAGCATCGATACATGACAAGATTTTGAGGTTCCCTGATGGATATAATACCGTCGTCGGCGAGCGTGGTCTCCGACTCTCAGGTGGTGAGAAGCAGCGTATCGCTATTGCTAGAGCGATGCTTAAGAACCCAGCCATTTTACTCCTGGATGAGGCCACGGCCATGTTGGATGTTGACTCCGAACGGCATATCCAGATGTCTCTACATGAACTGAGTAGAAATCGCACAACTTTGGTCATTGCTCATCGTCTATCGACCATCATTTCTGCAGATATAATCGTGGTCATTCATGAAGGCCGTGTTGTCGAACAGGGGTCCCACGCCGAATTGTTGACGTTAAAGGGTCGGTACTATTGTATGTGGGAGAAACAGGTATCTCCAACATTTGCGGAAGAAAGTAGCGATGACGAGATTCAACCGAAGAAACTTAATCTCGCCAAACCTAAGAGTAAGGACATGAAGCAGGCGGTTTTCATTAATGATCTTGATCTACAGAAAATGTAATCGTAGAAGTGTTCTTGCTTCTAGCTTATGAATATGCATCATGGTATTAGGTGTTTATTGGTTTAATGGCATGATTGGTTAATTGTATTATTGGAGTGACTTTTAATGGCTTAGAATAGAGAATCCTGCTATTTATTGTACAGCGATAATATACAATACCAGTATAGATTGTAGTGCTTTAGCTTCATTCCCAGGTGAAGACAAGGAGTATGCTGGTCCGCATAGTTCAAAAGTAAGGGTCAGAACTGTTTCAATGCGGCTGATCTTGAGTTGCCTCTTATTGGCCCCTGTATAGCTGTCCAAATTCATAGATGCGACGCCAGTGTAATGACCACGGCTATGACGTCAATTCATAGCATGGTGGGAAATTGTAGGAGGAATCTGCACAGCAAATGCATTGGGATTAACTGTGTTCTATGCGGTGGATGATCGACATTGGCCTGACCGAGAATGAATTCTACACGTGAGTCCTCGGTAACTTGGACCGGACAGGCCGTCGACGTTGATCACACGGTTAGTGTGGGTGGGGAGGATCTTTGCACTCTGCCGCCCGTCGCAAACGACATCAATCACAACCTTATTTCCTAGGCATCTGGTTCCCAGATCGTCAATCGCAGTCCAAATACGTCAGACGTTGAAGAAATCCCGTCGCTCAACGTCGTCATGGTTTCGTCGACTCGATGCTGCAATTGGGAAACCTATAAGACGTGATCCCGCCCCCACACATCATATCGTCGTGCTTTGCTCTGATAGGTCATCTACAATAATCCGACCATGAAATTGATATACTTGTTCGCGCTCTTATATGCAGTGATTGGGGTTACCGCGTGGAATCCATTCCATCAGAATACGCCTGGTAAGTAGTTCATGGAGTAGTCAATGAGGGATCTGCATGGCTAAGCGCACAACCAGAATACAACACTTGGGACACCAAGCAGATCTCAAAGTAAGCAGCCGCTGCCTATTTTGTTCTTTCAGCGATTGACTAGTCCATCAGGTGGTTGCACGATAACAAAATCAAATACTCTTCCTCCTCGTCACGAGATGATCTAATCGGCCTTGTGAAGGACAATTGGGAAGCAGTCACCGCATCACCGGGACCATTTGGCAAGTGGAGCGATGACCGACTTGTCAGTTACCTCAACAAGAAAGGTATTGAAGTCTCGGACTCTGCGAAGACGAACCGTGACTGGCTCATCTCGAAAGCGTACAAGGAATGGGAAGACACTGGATATGATACGGAGGAGACATATACTAACGTGAAGAATTGGATCTTCGATTCGTAAGTCAACTATACTGATCGGTTTGACACAATAGTACTGACGACGGTCCCGTAGGTGGTCTGAATCCGTGTTAAAGAAGTTCTTGGATGAACATCACTTCGGTTCTTCCGCTGCTGCGACTAAGGATGCGTTACTTAAGAAGGTCAAGGACAACTATGATTATATCGCCAAATCCGCAAGGTCGAAGTCCGATGACGCAAGTGACTGGCTTTTCGATGCCTGGTCCGATTCCGATCTTGCTGACTGGTTAGTCAGCCACGGGTATAATGTCCCGAAGAAGCACACTCGAAAGGATCTCATCCGCTTGATTAAGAAGTACTCGTATGAGGCCGCCCAGCGTGCGACATATGCAAAAGATCGTGCCCAAATTGTATTCAACAACCTTCACGAGAATATCCTGGATGCGACCGGACAGGTTAAGGACTCTGCGTTCGATAGCTGGTCAGAGTCCGACCTCAAGCGTTGGTTTGATGAGCATGGTATTGCTGTTCCTCAGCCATCCAAGAAGGACGAGGTAAGTTTACCAACTATTTATGTCACCATAAATCAAGTTTCTGACAGTTTGTAGCTCCTTGCGCTGGCCAGAAAGAATAAACATGAACTCAAGAAAGACTGGGAAGCGTACACCAAGCAGGCGCACGAAAGTTACGATGCTGCTGCCAAAAAGGCCGCAGAGTCGAAGGAATCCATCGAGCACTTCTCGAACGAAGCCTTTAAACAACTTACCAGCACTTGGCCCAATTTCCGTCTCGAGGAGTTCCTGCGGTCCCGCGGTTATATCGTCCCTGAGAAGATGCCCACCAAAGAGCTTCAGGATCTCATCTGGCAGAACCGTAAGGCTCCTATCACCGTGTACGATAGTTGGTCATTTTATTCGTGGTCTCTGGAGGACTTGGAGAATTGGTTGAAAGATCAGGGCAACACTGTCGCCGGAACCCGCGACCAGTTGGCTGTTAAAGCTGGTGAATATTTGGAAGCACTCAAAAATGAAGGCGGCGACAAATACAATCATGCACTCGCAAAGGTGCGGGAGTGGTATAACTCTGGCAAAGATATGGCTTTCGATAAGTGGAGCGATAGCGATTTGAAGGCATATCTGGACTCCTACGGTGTCCCGGTGTACCAGGGCACTCCCCGGAACGAGTTGATTGCTGCCGCGCGTCGGCATACTAGTTTGTTCCGTCATGGTGCAAATCCGGAAGGATGGTCCGAGACCTTCGAGAAGGCAAATGAGTACTTGAAGCACGGCTTGCGGTCTGCAGCTAGTGGAACAAAGAAATTGTCAGAGAAAGTTCAGCAGCAGGTTAGCGACAGCCTCAAGAAATTGCGATCTGAGTTATAAGTAGGTCAGAGTGGAACAGTTCTCAGGCATATGGCACTTGTGCCCTTTGCGAATCTATGACAAGAAAGAGCTTTGTTTGTGAATATCTGAGATAAAGATGGCTTATTGCCCTGAATAAATAGGTGCTTAGTAAAATATGCTTCTAGTTCTATGGCATGGGATAGAGTCCGATACAGCAGCGGTACTCTGTAACTCTTTGGCAGTATCCCAGAGGTAAAAATCTAACAAAATCGAGTTAATTTTTGCATCTGGATGAGCCTTCAGAATTTCGGATTTGATCATTTCAACACTCCATATGCTGCATCCACGGAGTTCAATCTCGCGAGGATCGCCGTTTGGAATAACCTGCAAATTTCGTATATGAGCGGTCAAGGCGTCTGAGTATTGTAGGCACCCAAGATTGTGGAGAATTTGCGGGACTCTATAATCGGCGAACATGCTAATCTGATCAATGTCTCGAAAATAACCGTAGGATTGCTGATTGAAGCAGGCCCATATATCTACAACAGAACTTTAGTTCACATTCTACCTGCGGATTCTGAATACATACCGGAAACGAGAATTTGAGCACGTTTATATATTCTGACAGAGCGGCCCTTGTATTCAGCTTCGTCTTTGAAACATGGCAAATTCTCGACAATCAGTTGAACCAATGCCACAGCCGAGCCGCCTGCTTGCTTTACACAATTTATAAAGCTGCCTTCAAATTTCTATAGAGATCAGCAATAATTCTTAATTCTCAAAGAGTGTTAGACATACCGCGGTCAAAACCCTTCCCGCTTCCCTTAAACATGCGATGCGTTCACTCAACAACGGCACACACTCCAATGTATCACTGCGGAATACATATCCTAACAACTCATCCGAACACTTCTGCGTATCATTCCAGAATGTCGCCGTAGTGATCGGTATGCCTGCTTATAGTTAGACTCGACTTATGTAACTGCCTAATTAATACTTAACTTCAGCCAAGGCCCGATTAACAAGCGCACATAAACTCCAATATCCTGTCCATCCTTTTCCTTCCCAATTAACCGTAAATCTATTTGACTCGCTCTTTCCCGTGTCCGCAGGATCAACGTCAGACCAAAAGCTAAAATTTAGAAGGTCGACTAGGAAAATCCAATCTACTGCACTCGCATCCTTCCTTTTCGGATTGAGGAGATTATTGGACCATGTATCCGTCGAGTACGACTTTTTTTGCATAGAATCGTATATCTAAGCTTTGTTAGTTCTCTTCTCATTGGAGATAATTAATTAGCTTGTAGTAAAAGGATGGCGCGTACACTCTTAGCAGCACGCTTGCATGTTTCTTGTGAAATTGTGACGTCGTCGGCATTCTCGTAAATAAACTTTGCGGACTCTAGTACCCCGGTAGAAAGTGAATTACATTTTCTACCTGCCATTACAATTCAATGGCAATAAATCGCTGAATGAGAATATACGCTGTGGTCAAAATCGGCAATCGTATTCCGTGAAGCCGCTGCTGAGCCGCACCATCAATTGCAAAATCATTGCTCGTAGAATTTTTTTTGAGTTCATCGAACTCCACGCACTTGTCGCAACGTTTCTTACAATAATCCGCATATGCCGACATTCTACAGCTCAAAAATGGGGGGAAAGATTAATAAACCAAGATCGGAAAAGAAAAATAAATCACGTTTAACTTCTACTACTCCGACACAAGTGTTAAATGGGTATCAGGTCTTGCCGATCCATCTTCCAGCTCCTCTATTTACCACCGGCCGCTCAAGCGACTCTGAAGACGAAAATGAATTTGAGCAAAAACCAGCAGTTCATTATCTTTATATTCGCAGGCATGAAACTCCAGGAGATAATTCCCCTTCACGAACTTTGTTCGTAGCAAATTTGCCGATTGATACGACAACTCTCCACATTCACGTTCTCTTTTCCACGATCGCCGACATCGCTCCATCACATATTGAGACAGTCACTTTTTTACCGTCACCAACTGGCTCTTCATTTCAGCTTATTCCATCACTTTCGTCTCTAAAAGGACTCCAACAGAACGAGATTTCGCAAATCCGTAGAATCTTACCAACTTGCAGTGCCGCGCACGTCGTCTTCGCGGACATCAAGGCGATGAACAAAGCTCTCGGCTCGCTGAAGTTCCAGCAAGCCACGCCACCTTCGTGGTGCCTCTCCGACTCTGTCGAGCAAGAGACTGAGGACGCGAAAGCAATGACTGGATCAGCACGATATAGGGCAATTCACCAGCGAAGGTATATTTCCTCCTCTGCATTACAGGTAACAATCGACAACTTTATGACCGCATATAATAAGGCTGAAATTCAGCGCGAGAGAGAAGCTAAGCGAGCGAGATCAATGCCAGATGAAGACGGCTTTGTAACAGTAGCCCGAGGCGTGGGACGAACAGGCGTTGGAATCTCGTCTGATACGTTGAAACAGGAGGCGAAGAAGCGACAGAAGAAGGGCGAATTGAAAGATTTTTATCGGTTTCAGATTCGTGAGGAAAAGAAGACGCGGATGAATGAGTTGCTGAAGAATTTCAAGATGGATCAAGAGAAGATTCGGGAGTTGAAGGCGAAGCGGAAGTTTAAGCCTTTTAGCAATAAACTTGCGTAGGTTACTGGAGTTGCAGGAGGTGCATTAGAAACAATGTAAAAGTTTGCTCTAAGCGGTATATATATATATATCTGGCGTTTACGGATAATACAAAGGTTTCAACGTGATACTATACCAGTAAATGGTTGTAGTTCTTACTGTAGAATATTCTGCGTAAATGCAAATAAACGCCCTAAACGGCATTATAATGATTAGCATCCTATTACTCCCAAAATATATAAATCTTTATACCACATCCTCACTAACAATTAATAATACAGAGATATCAAGAACAAAATTGTTCCAAACTGCAATAAAACTAACTATCCAGGGTATCGTACAAACTTCAACCGACTAGAATCTCCGTCCCAGTGCGATCTCTGGACCGATATATGGACGTGGAGCCAGAGCTCGATTGAATAGATAAACAGCACTAAATAACAGTCAGTAAGTGTTTTACATCATCACAGGTACAAAACTTACTACGCAGCACCAAAGAAAAGAAGTACTGCCAGCACGGCGAGGATAAAAGCGCGGACAATGAATTGCACATATGAGTGTAGTTGCCAATCCACTGTCCACATTCTCTCCAACTTTTCCAAATCTTGTCTAAACATTCTAGCTGTGTCGGTTTCGAACTTGTTTAAATCTTCAGCTTCGACGCTCTCAGGAAACTCATAGCGTACTTTATTATTCAGGCACTCTACTTCTTGTCGAGTCATTCGCAAGCTCGCGTTCAAATTTTCAAGTAATTTGAGCACCTCGCTAGCTGTCCTTTCCTTTCTTCCCGCAGCATTTAAGTAGGGACTCGTTCCCGTGAATGGCCTGGCTTGGTGCCCATTAAATCTAGTTGAATTTGGTGAATTACTTTCTTCCATTTGATTTTGTCCGAGCATAGTTTGTCGCGACACTAGATCCACAGATGATAGATTTGGTGGTGAACTCATACATCGTGACAGCTCACGTAATAACTTCCGTGGAGATGGCGACTTAGTCTGCTCAGTCTGTTGCTGAGCTGATCTACGGATAGACGATCCGGTGAAGCGGTTACTGGGTGAGAGTGACTGCGTGCGCAGTTTGCCATTCTCCACCACTGTAGAAGTAATCGACTGAGGGCTCGGGCCACGTAGGTGTTCTGGTGTAATAGATCGGTCGTACGACGACTTCTTCGACAACATGTCCGACCTGGTCACAGGGAAATTTTGCCCACTTGCGTCCGGTTGCCGAATCGCTTGGGTAATGATATTCTTAACGGGCTCTGCTGCTTCCTTGTTCGTTGATTTCGTAGTACTGGACAGCTCATCATCGCTATCTCCTGGTCGTGTAAAGTGACGGTGAATAGGCGAAAAGGGAGCGTCAAGAGAGTTTTTGACCAACCGCTCTTCGGGGTCTGGCGCCGTCGTTCTCAAATTTGGAAACAACGAGGATATATCGGCCGATAAAATACCACTGCGATCAGTAGGGGTTGGGGACTGTGACGGCGAAGTTAACGATTCGGTCTTGGATCTATTCTGCTGTGTTCGTGGACGCAAAAATGACGGAAGCGCTGCCGCAGCTGATTTGGGCGAGCTCAGAGTAGGTGCCGGATCTGAAATCAAACGGGCAATTCTCTGCTTCATATTAGCATCTTTGTTTGCATCTATGGCCAGGCAGCAAAACTAACCTCAGCGTCGCGTTGTGCCTCTCCTAAACTAATGCTTTCGTCGCTACGTTCTTCATCATTCTCCTCAACCATACTAAAGTTGTTCTCCTCCACTCCAGCGTCTTCCCCTGGAATCGCAAAAAGCCCAGGTGAGTGACTCGGTGATGATACCGGTGATGAATTAAGAGATCCAAAGAATTCGCTGCTCGAAAATTGAAACCCAGCGACAGGCGGCCTAAACGAATTTATCCCCAGTCCAAAACGCGGGCTTGTATTGAACCGAGAAGTGAAAAGTTTCTTAGGCGTTGACGACGCGATGGGTAGGGCCGTATTCGGTGGTGATAATGGTGAGGCAACTGAAGGCAACGAAGATAGAGAGGTGAATAAACCTTGCACTATTTCAGTATGCAGCCAGTTACCAGCTGAACTTGCAAGAAACTTACCCTGTGCACTGTTTTCCTTTGGATCGATACTATTGGCATTAGCGGCTTTCACAGAATCGGCATGTGAGTAATATTCCAGGCTTGGCTGCCTCGACGGCTCGTCTTCGTGCTCGTCGTCCACATTTAAATCCCTGTCGACCATGCTAATCTCTCGCGTCACTATATTTCCAATTTCTGTCATAATTGCTCCATACAATTTGAAATCTGACTATATCTGGATAACGATACAATATAGACTATGTCGATCTGTGATAGTTCAGAGCAGGAAGGTTGCTGAATTGGCAGGTATTGAGTCGGACAATACGTCGTCGCGTGTCGCGTACGAGATGGGGCTCATAGTAGATAGCCACCGGACTGGTCTTCAGACTAACCTTTTATAGCATGATACTGCCGGTGACGCTGCGATTGAATTTGGGACAAGATTTGAACTAGGTAACAAAATTAGCTGACCGGGCATCTCCCAACCCTTCGCCGCACCAGCCACGAAATCAAAACAACAAAACACCGCCTCAAGTGGCCCAGACACATAGGCTAAGGGTTATTCACAGCAATTCGCACTTGACGCGTCTAAATTCAATTCACTTCAGCATCACCGAGAAATTCATACAGTAACCGACGTCGATGGACGAGCACGAAACCTTAGAATCTGTGGCGACCGACATCCTTAATCTATGCGTTGGTAGAAAATCAGGAATTCCGCGCCTTAGTGAAGTGGCATCGTTCAAGTCTGCAACTGTTGGTGAAGCATCGATTCGTGAATTGACTCCCAAGGAAGCGCGGATTAATGAGCTATACAACGAACTGAATGAGCTTAATAGACAGATTTTTGAGATTGATCTCAGTGAGTGCTACACGCGGTGGATGAATCATGAACGTGTTTGTTAACCGATCAACAGAGATTGAGGGCAACGAAAGACGCGAGTATTCAGGATTACCAGTGCCCGACCTGAAATGTAGGTCAGAGATGGCCAAGCAGATGGCAGATATACATTCTACAATTACATATGGGTGTGTGTTAGATTTCATACTGACATCGAATGAAGCTGATCGACTTTAGTGCGATGGCACCTATTTCAATGATCCGATCGCAGGTCCAGTATGTGGACCACGACGATAGTAATGCTGTTAATCGCGACCAGTCAGTGCAGATAATACTGCAGCTCAGTGAAGAACTGTCACGATTAAAGGTGCAATTACTCGAACTACAAAAGGAGAACAAGGGTACGCCCACAGACATGTGCATATGCTGGCCGGCGCTGACTCATGTGTGCAGAACGGCATGGGATGAATAGAGCAACCGCCGGGGAGATTGTTGATATTCTGAAAGAACGGCGGACTAGACAGAAGAGTGTCCTGAGCGATGCCGATAAGAAGAGAATAGAAACGTACGTAGTGCTATTGGTGTCAGACGGGACTAATGTTTGAACATCTAGTATTAAGGAATCAATCGCCAACACGGAAGAAAAGATCGAGACACTAAAGCCGGTCGTATTGGTGTGTGGTTCATGTAAAGTTGGTGAGTTTACTTCTTACTGATACAAAATAGGGTATCATACTTGGAAGTGGCCTAGATTGGGCGGCACAGGAGGACCTCCGCGACATTGTACTGGAATGTAGCCACAATGACTCAGATGATGAGAGCTCAGATGATGAGTTTGATTTCAATAATCACGAGGATGACGCTGATGATTGACAAGTGAATGACACAGTGAATGTAATTGATAATAAATATTATGCTCGCAGGCCAAAGACGAGACTAGATCCGTGGTTTAGTATGTACCCGTGCCATTGACTTCAGCCAGCCATATTTCCAGGTCACGGGAGATAGAGAGTGATAGATTGGCTATATCTCTAATATACACCGTCCTTTTTCACGTGCCCGGCTACAGTGAGCCAATCATGGACATGGTAATAGAGACAAGCCTTGTAGTAACTAGCCTGAAGCGGCTTAGCGCACACTCCTCGGCGGCGATATCAGAGGGCTAGGGCATGAACGTTGCGGCAGTGGTACGAAGCGTTTCTCGAGGTAGCTGGGTACTTACAGTCTCGGCCAGAAGAGAAAGCATCGCGGGCATTTTCGCTGCCGCTACTACTTTCTTGCTTTCGCAGCACTAGCACACTCATCGCGCAATATTACAAGTATCAACCGCCTCCATCACCTGTGCTCCCGCTAACGCTTATATCAGCCTATTTTTCTTTTGCTGGCAAACGTATCAACAGCTTGCCGCCGGCTGACGAATCGCGAATCTTTTCTAAATCCTGCGATCGCCCGGCGTTCAGTGACCGCGCAGTCCGAGGTCATCTCCGGCGCGTAGTACGCTCCGCCAGCAATTGTTGACCCCATCTCTTTGCACAATCTTTCGGACTCGTGAAAATTATTTGTCGAAATTGGTCTGTATCCTGAGTTGCTTGCAGTGTGATTCCTAAACGTCCGCATGAGTCCCGCAAGGGCTGTTTTCTTCCAGCAATGCGTATCATCCGCGCAGGACTTTTCCTGCTTACGCTATCGTTCTGCATAGTGTCGATATGCGGTGCTCATTTGACTTTTAATCTCTTTACCGATGGTGCCGGCAGCAAGACACCTGCAGAGTCTTCGTCATCGTCGTCTCGGGCAGCTGCGGCAGCTGCGGGAATCTCGCAGTCGACTTCGTCTTCACCTTCATCAATATCATCCTCCGTCCTCTCACTCTCATACGCGACACTCTCAACCATTTCAGCATCTATCGTCACGCTATTATACTCTACACAGCTGTTTTCATCACAATTAGACGGTATACTTATTAAATTCCCCGGCGCGTCGAAGACACAGTCCGACTCGTGCTGTTCGGCCCGCCGAAAGCACATTGCTTCTATTCTCTCGTGCACGTGTCCAGACTTGGCTGACGACGACAGCGTGGATGCTGTCGCCGACGTGTCAGACGACAGTACAGATGGTAAGAGTGCGTGCTCGATAGGCGACGATTTCATGTCGTGTCGCGTGCCTCCAAACAAGAGAATAAGGAGTAAGGCTGCCACTGTCGAACCGATAACGCCGGAACAGGAGTTATTCAAGGCTTTAGCGGAAGGAGAGTACGCGAACAACCTGTGCGCTTTAGAAGGCTCGGTGGATTGTTCGGTTAACTCGGTATGTTGTTAGACATAGTAAGAATTATTCAATATGCTGATAGATGACCAGGCATGCTTTCAGCTAGGACTCTGCACTAATCCCACGATTCGTCCTGCACCCACTGGCCCGCATCCAGGTTTACAGTTGTATAAGCCACCAATAGTATTACTCCCTACGCCACCACAGTCGACCCATCTTCTTTCATCGCTCCTGGGTCCGTCGTCAAAGACCACATTACTGTTACGCGCATTCGCAAAGAGCATCTACAAATTCAATAATATCTCAGTCATGTCATCTGTCTCGACAGATACTGGCGAGACAAGCCCAGGCAAAAACGAGCGGCCAACTCCGATTAGCACTTTCACGGTTGTGTCGCCGCCGACTGGGACTGCGGGCGGTTTGTTGGAAGAGGCGGAGGCGGAGGCGGATGAGGAAGAGGAGGAGAGAGACAAAAAGAGCGATGAATACATTCTTCAACGACGACGGAAAGAAGAAGTTGTAGAAGACGCGGGAACAAATGAAGAGAAGGCGGACTTTATGACGTTGGCCCCAACGTCTATCCCAGCAGATTCTATTCCCGAACTTTTCGAACAAGCACAGTCACCGGCTGAGTCGCGGCCGGACTCTCAGGACCAACCACAGTGTGCGTCGCCATCAAACAAGTCGACAGGCATCGCGACACGTCTTAATGTGCGCGAAGTCCTGGCGGCAAGAAACCGAGGCTCATGCTCGTGCTTAGGCTTGGTGATCGCGATGCTCTGCTTTGTCGGAATGGGGATGTGATAACAGTGACAATGAACAAGAGCATGATTAGTACAGCAATACGGCTGTTACATGACGCAACGACTATACAGGACACACAAGTACTAGAAGGTAGTTACGATTACAATTCTACGGCGGATTGCTACATTTTTTGATGGTACATAATTTAGTAATTTTCAAATGTTCATGGTTCCAAAATATTTTCAGTACAGTCTGTTTGGGGTAACATTTTGGGTAACATTATTTGGGGCTTTGTCATAATGGCTCATTATCACTGTTGCAGGGTACGTCGCGCATTGTGGGGTTTGGGGGCAAGTTTAATTTAGTCACATCTACGTGTTTAATAGAAGAGTAATATTTGATGTTGTTGTTTGATTGTGATTGTTGATAAGGCATTCTTTAAAGTTTCGCGTTGTGGGTCGTTTCTTATCACTGGATGGAGTTATTTTGTTTGTTGTATTAATGCGCATATATACTATATACATGATCGCGTTGATTATGGTGCTTATATCTTATCGGTAGACAGGAGTATGATGAGGAGTCGTGTGTGGAAATAAATCTTGATTGAACACTGGCGACACGTGATTGTTGTCGCAGGCAGATATTGGTCAATATATGAAATGACATCAGGTCCGTCTTCTGACAACTTCTTGACTTTTGTAAGCCCCATATTACCAGCTCAAAGCGGCATTCAGCTTGCAGAATTACGCGGCTCGGCATTTTTGACTGGATTAACAATAAATGACACAAGGCATGCATAGTATCGTCATTCAGGAATACGACGTTGGCGTATGGTAATTAAGTGCTATCGGCAGGCGTTGCCATAAGATTTCTGTTGGTAGAGGGCAAGGGGAGTGACGATGAGTGCCACAACACCTTCGGCCAATAATGCCGTGCGGAAGCAAAGTTTCAAGGCGCTGTGATGTGACGTAGCTATGATACCAAAAGACAAGCCTTGTGAAGCTGTGCAGACTGATATCGACATACCTCAGCAACGACCAACGAATTGACGAATACTAGCACCGTTCAGGGGGAATTGATGACGTTAGTCGTCCATCAGTTGAATCACTCGGTCGACTGTGACTTGATACAACGGGAATTATCGGCGAAGTTTTTCGTCTGCCGAACAATTTCAATTTCGAAGGGCACCGCCACGTATGCGCACAAAACCGGCAGCGCGTGGACAGGCATGTGGCTGTGTGGACCCTGCTTTGACTTTCCGCCGAAGCAGATGACATCATTTTCAGCAATAGAGATACATCCACAGCTACAACCAGCCACATTGTCCAGATAGCCCTACCCGCCCAAATCCCTTCGTACCTGCGCTGTATGCGCCGTATTTACACCACTGTTATGCCACAACACGCGCATCCGCACGTGGCTTATCCCGAGCCAACGTCCAAATCCCACCAGCTCCACACCCGCCGCTTTGTCTGTGATCTCTCTCTTTTTTAGCCGTCGCCCGTTCCTGCCCTGCTTCATTCATCCATACTCTTAGTCTTTTGTTCTTCGTCCCCTCCCCTCTCATCATCATCTCGCTTAATATTTGTCGCGTAATCTATTCCATTGGTTTGTCATGGCCACCAACGCTTTCGACGACGCGTCGACATCGGTATGGGGAGGCCAGCCATCCTCAAACCCAGCTTCGTCGACGGCTCCGACAACACAACCACAATCCATATTCACGACCTCATCGACGCCATCATCACCACGACAGAAGCTGTCGCCATCTGCACAAGCAATCCAACCGCGCGAAATTGAGCATTACGTCCCCGCGTCGCTGGGGAACGAACAGTCAATAGAACAACTTCACGAGAAAATATACGTCGAACCACCATCCGCGCCATCTACGTTGATTGCTTCCTCTAGTTTAATCCCAACGTCATTAGAAGATACGTTCGGACTGGAAAAAGCGTCTGCACTTAGAAAAGAGGCAAAGCTGATGCAGGACGGGCTCGCGGCGATTTTAGAACGGATATTGGAGGTCAAGAGTGAATATGAGCGGCTCGAAGACGAAAATAAGTTTTTGCAGGATTATATCGGAAACCTGATGAGTCGCAGTAAAATGCTGACAACCAAGACCTCGGATTAATTGGTTATGCGATCGAGCTACACACGGGTTATATAAGATTGATTGATGGGCGGAGCTTGATCGGGAAAGTTGGCGTTGGATATTTGTTCGGCGTTTAGCGTGTTATAGTCAACCTGAGACCCGTGTGTTTTGTATCATAAGACATTTGGTTATTATCATGGATTCTTTCAGCATCTGGGGTATTGTCGCGGTGCATGTATATACACATTCATTGACTAGGAGTTTTGTCAGATAGTTATGTTTTCAAATCGTCATTACACAATTTATTAATATCAATTGCAGTTTCTGTTTTATTTAAAGGATCCAGAGGAATAGACAACTAGCAATTTACATTTTATTTCTGACGCCGATCAACTGGCAGCAATCGCATCCCAGTCTAAGCGTATCGCTTATCGTCACTTTACAGCGTACAGATTTCGTCCACAGCAACCAAAGCAACTTAGCAATCCGCCGTGTCTATGCTACGTCTTGGATACCACCTGTTTGCTGTCAGTAACTATTATCAACGAAGAACCAGCACGAAAGAAATTCTACCCTCGCCGATGCAATACGTGGCTTCACGTTCGGGCATGTCTACCTCCATATTAGATTCTCATATCGTACGCGACAAACCATCACATACCTGGACTATCTTGAAGCTATTACAGTATATCCCGCGTTAGTATGTCTCATAAATAGATTAATTTTTTTTCATACATACCTTCGCGACTCGCTCTTCGCCTCGCCCCTTTCTCAACATGACTCGTGTAGCCGAAGCGTGTGCCTACGTCGTCAGCCAGACAAGTTGCGATCCCGCCGTTACAAACTACAAACCAAAACATGTCCTCCAACACTACAAACAGTTAGCCACATCCTCAATCACTTGGCAAAACTTACGGTTTTCGCCCGTCCGCGGCTGCAAAGAGCGCCGAAGCTCCAGGATCAGACTGTACTTGATTCGTCATAAACACAGCAACATTATACTCCTCAGAAAGCCGATTCAGTCGGCCAAGCATCTGATTCAACTTTTGCTGCCGCTCATTAAGTTCTCCGCGACCGCAGTAATCAACCCTGAACTGCGCCATAATTGAATCGACGATCAAGAGACGGTAACTACCGTCCGCGAACGTACTCCCGAGTTTCTCGATAAGCTCCATCTGATGCTCGCTGTTGAGAGCGCGCGCGTACGAAATGTTATCGCATACCTGGTCGGCGTCGACGCCGAATCTCTCAGCAATATCACGTAACCTACACAGTTAGTTACTTTGTGTAGCTGCTTTGTTTTTCGAATAGGTCCTACCGTTCAGGGCGGAACGTGCCCTCAGTATCGATATACGTTACTTTACCTTCGGCGCCGCCCATATCCTATCTTCGTCAACACAGAATCACGTATGTCAATATGAGAGACGTTACCTTGGGCAGCTGCGTTGTCACGCACAATGTATGCGCCAACTGTGTCTTGCCGCACCGATATTCACCAAAAACTTCTGTGATACTCATAGTTTTGATCCCACCTAGGCATGCTTCAGCAGTTATCCTTTCCATCAAATTCAGCTCAAATACCTCCTAAGACACCATCAAGCTGCTTACTACCCGTCGATATTGCGATCACGCGTCGTCGATTATGAGCCTGCTCTGTCGCGGATATAAATCCGACATTCTACATATTAGAACAGGTCTTTCTTTCTGCAATGGAATACAAACAATAAGTTTTCCTGCTGCTTCCTTAATTTTGTCGACCTTGACTTCACTAAGACCTTTCACTTTCAGCAAATTACGACGCGTCGTAGACAGTACAGTCTAGATCCTGTTCAGCATAACCTAATTAAAAGTGCACCTAGATATGTACCGAAATCGCGTATATTCCCGCCGCCCGCAGTTTTTGGATATCGGCGGCGTTGATACCAAGGTTCTGCAGCTCATCGACATCAAGGATCGAGCTGTCGGCCTTTTTTTTTGCGAATGTCAGTAGTGTAGAAGAAGACAGCTTGTAAGAACATAAACATACGTCTTCAGGCACCGGATCAGAATCGATGGTACGTCTTGTGTCTACGGCTACCATTATTCAAAGTGGCGTGTCTGAGGATGGATTGGGGAAATTGATGATGGAATCTAAATTAATACCGGGTTTAGAGATATTTACCAGTTTGCTTCGTTGAATGTAACACGCGTTGTTAGCAAGTATATGCGCGAAACAAACAATAGGTGCCAAACACGTCAACACTTACCACACGTGATCGGAAAGTCTCGTATTCGGACACAACCCAGACTTACAGACTTTTGGAATCGCCAACTACCTCGATAGCAACCAGATCTATAGATCTCTTTGCATCACTCTTTACCGCCATCCTAATTTCAATTGCGGTCTCAAACACCATGAATGTGCGAGCACTTTCGCTGTTCCTCATCCTGGTAACCGCGTCGTTCGTTCGCGCGCTCTTCGCGGACGAAGCTTTCGTCGTGGACTGGCACATAGCGTCCATAGGCAGCATCGATCCTTCCCGCGCCCTCGTGTCGCCAGACTCCGTCGCCGTCTTCTCAGAGTCATCTGTCCTTGCTTCATTAGACCCAGTCAACGGTGCCATCCGATGGCGACATTGGCTAGATGAATCAGCTGTCCCGCAGCATTCGCATCTCATTAGGTTAGATTCCTCAGCTCTACTGCTGGCCGCTGCAACGCCGGCAGATGCCTCGATTACGCATATTGCGGCTTGGATCGAGGATTCTGGATATCTTGTCTGGGAAGCGTATTTATCCGGCGGCGCACCGGTCGGCGTGTCTGTTGCCGGCGACGTATATATTCTGCTGAGCGGAGGAAAGGTCCAAAGATTAAGCCGGCGAACCGGATCAGAGGTCTGGGAGTACAGTCTTCCAGAGGGACACTCCCCAGTTGACATTGTTGCTTCGAAGCGCAATGTTTCGGTAATTACCAGAAAGCAAGATAAAGGTCTCGGATACTTTATTGTGGACGCCGAAAGTGGTGAATTAGCTAGTGATATGTTCGTCGTCATCGACAAAAATGCCGCTGCTGTCTCCGTCTCCAAGACTGAAGGTCATGGCTCGGACATTATAGCTTGGACCGTTCCCGGTGAGGGCAGCACTGTTAAAGCTGCTAACTTGACTGACACTGCGATGTCGGTATATACAATCACTCCCAAGGCTCCGTATGCTTCATTTAGCCTGACATCGACGTCGAGTGGTGTTGTTGTGACGCTTACTGGCCTCGACGGCAAGTCGTGGGCGGAGTTATACAGTACTTCGGGAGGTAAGCTGATGCTGGTCGGTGCGACTAGTCCAACTGAATCGGCAATTGCAGTTGGTGCTGGCAAGCTTTTCGAAATATCGAAGGGGTCGATTTCAAGATTTGCGCTTGGCTCCGATGGTGCAAAGGTCGAAAGTAGAACTGAAGTCGTATTACCATCATCACCCATAGAATTCGCTACGTGCAGCTCATCGGCATGTCTAGTTTGCTTCAAAAACAGCGAATATGTTCTCGCTACTATTACGGGCGTCACCTGGACTCGTGACGAGTCAATCGCAGATGTAGTCTCCGCCCTGTTCGTGGAGCTCGAGGAAGAAGGCGAGAGTTCGTCACTCGGCGAAGTTCTCTTCGAAGAGAATGCGGCCCCACTACAAGCTTATATCCACAGAGTCAAGCGGCACTGGAACGCCCTGGCAGGACTACCGCAATATTTTATTGGTTTCTTTCAACGATTCATGTCGGGCGATTATGATGCCGTTCCCGTTGATCCGAATTCGACTGTGACTGATACGTTTGGCTTCCGCAAATTCATCGTGTTGGCTACGACAAAGGGCGGCTTACGAGCGCTGGACACAGCGCATTCCGGTGCGTTCGCGTGGAAGGTGGACGACGTGCTGGAATCAGATGTGATTGTTGGTATTGTGCATGGTGATGCAAAGGCTGAATTGTATGTCGTCGGTAAATTTGGTACCGTCGCTTATATACATGCTTTGACTGGTAAGGTTATGGCTATTTCCAAAATCGCCCACTTTGGCCTTGGAGACAAGGTCGAGTCCGTGGTCACTTTTGTGGATGATGGCGTGCAGTACATTGCCGCTTGGACAGCTCATGGACAGTTGCATTTCTTGAAGGGATCTTCACCTTCTCAGTCGGTCTACTTCTCAAAAGTGATTGATAACGCTGTAGTTGGATATATTTACAAAGAGGTATACACCTTCATATTTTATATGAGCTTGCTGTCAATATGTATGGGGCTAAGTTTGATTTAGGATCGCGTCATTCCAACGTGGAGGTTCACACTCCCAACGTCTTCTTACAAAATCACATCGTTCGCGTCGCGCGATCCTGACGACAAAACAGTCTCGGTGGGTCGAGTTCTTGGCGACAGATCCGTGCTCTACAAGTACCTCAACCCGCACATCCTCGCAGTGGCCGCAGTAAACGAAGACACAAAATCCGCAGCTATCTTCCTCATCGACGACGTCTCTGGTAGGCTCCTCTACTCTTCCTTTCACGATGATGAAGTCGTCGACACCGCTTCTGGCGTCAAGCTTGTGGTCGGCGAGCACTGGGTTGTGTACAGCTACTGGAGCGAGCTCGCCACCCGTGGTGAGAAACTCGTCGTTCTGGACTTGTACGAGTCGGATATCCGGAATGAGCGATGGAGCAAAGGACAGAATTTCTCGTCGTTCACAGAGACACCCTTGCCGTTTGTTCAGGGCCAGGCGTATTTATTCCCGGAGCATATTACTTCGCTCGCTGTCTCTCGCTCGCGGTTTGGCATTACGAATCGGGATATCATCGCCACGCTGGACACCTCGCAAATTGCGGTTCTTCCTAAACGTCTGCTCGACGCGCGGCGGCCGATAAACCGGGACCCGACAAACGAAGAGAAGGAAGAAGGATTAGTGAAGTACGATGCACTAGTCGGCGATGACAAGCGATTTATAATATCGCACGTCTTCAATGTGATCGGTACGAAAAAAACAATTTGCACCCCGGCATACCTCGAGTCCACCGTTCTCGTATTCGCGTACGGGCTTGATCTGTTCTTCACACGTATCACACCCTCGCAGCCGTTCGATTTACTGTCGAAGTCGTTTAATAAGGGTCAGCTGCTACTTACAATCTTCGCGTTGATGGTCGGTGTCAGGTTTACGGGCCCGATGGTCAGGCGCAAACAACTGAACATACGGTGGGGAACGCAAAAATAAGGTGATAAGACGGTGGGTATGATATTAGACAGGCGGTTGATCGTACTTTGAAATAATTCTATGTACAGAACTTGAAAGATAAAGAAAACTTTTATTTGGCTCTATGTAATACAAATGTACGCTTTATCGAATCCAAATACACGTTATACACGTTAACTCGTACACAAGTCGTTTTAATCCATATACAGTAACACATCATTGCGTCTTCTTCTCCGGCACCTTCTCCGGTCCGCTGAACACCCACAACACAGTAAACAACACCCATGCTAAAACAACGACGACCACGGATGTAATGTAAGGATATGCATTCGGAATCTCAAAACTTCTCAAGAACTCGTTATGCCCAAAGTGACGCAGCGTAACTGTCCGCTTATCCTCGACATATGACAGTCCCGTCCGCTTGTAATTCAAATGGAATGTGAACATGCCATGCTGGTCTGGAGCCTGAAATGTCGTGGCGTATAACTCCGAGTCGCCGTTCGCGCCGACTGGAGTTAGTGTGAGGCGGTAGTATGGATCCAGCATTGTGAATTCGAGCTGGACATCGTCCGCAACGAACGGAACCCATTTGTCCCCGGTCCATTCCCTAATCTCGGCTTCGTACGTGATATTCTGCTTCACCCTGTAAATTTGCGAGTTTTCCTCAGCTGTGTCGGCCAATTTGTGTGTAACGGCTGCGAGCTTAACAACGCCGGACTCTTGGAATGTCCATTTCGTGATACCGGCAGCAAGCTCGCGGTTCGCGCTGTCAGCCGCGTTGATTGCGTCGTTGCTCAGCATGGAGCTGCTTGCAACGATAACGGCACGCGCATTATTCCGAGCCTGAATACCAGCAACCAAGTAGGCCTGCGTGCCAGAAACAAATGGCGAGTCGGACGCGAGAAGTTCCTCAGCCGGATCGTACACATATGCGGTATCACTTGCACGCAGGATCGGGAACAGAAGTTGGTTATTGCCAAGAGCGAAGGCCGATCCTGAGTACACGATCTTCTTGCTCGTGGCCACCTGCAAGATTGATGGCGCGACGAGGGAGGTCCCGGGGTCGAGAATGACAGTATCATGAAGATTCGGGGAGGCCACGGTATCAAAGTGGAAGTGGTCGACAAGCTTGGTATCCCGGAAGGGTAAGTGGATATCCAATTCACGGGCGAACTCGCGGACCGAGCCCAGAGCATGCTCATTCGGATTCAGCAGAACCAGGACGTCACCGCCATTGGTCATAAACTCTAGTAGCGGTTTTGCTAGAAGATTTGGACCTAGAGCTTTCTGTGTTGGCGGAAGAGTCAGAATGACATGATCGTATGCGCGCTCCCCATAGTTGAAGAGTGATAGATGAGGGTCATTTGCACTGCGGAAATCTAGGGCGAAATCACGACCTAGAACCCATTAGCAAATTCCTCACACTTGGCAGCCTCCAAATTTGTTACCCTTTAGATCATCGAAAAATATGCTGTAATCTTCCTTATCGATCGAGGGATCGAGAACAACCAACAATTTCGAGCCAGTAGTGGACAGCGCAAACGCTAGGGAGACCAGAGTCAAGAGCGGGAATCCTAAGATTCTTATGATCCCCGATCCAAAAGGAGTCATGAGGGGTAATTCGTCTAGTACTCGGTACCACGCAAGAATACAAAAGGCACAGTAAGGACTTAACGAGAATTCGGATCAATTGGCTGCCGGTGATAATGGGTGATCATGGAGATGTGAGCTGTGCGCTTGGCAGACGCTTGCGTGTCCATATGCCTTGGTACCAACCCCTCGGTAGACGGCAGAACTCAGCAACCACGTGTTGCTTGGGGTGACTGAAATTGATTAGCCAAAGCGTCCTACTAAGCAGAACAAAGTTGCGACTTCATTCCTGAAACATATGTTGGAAGTCTCCGAATCAAGGTAGTCGATCACTTTCCCCAGTTGGTCACGATCGATCGGCGACTCTCTCTACATGTGGCAATGTATGCAGCAATGATATTACACTGCCACGGCCGTGGTGGATGTTGCTATGATTATGGTCATAGGCGGGAGCTACAGCTCAAACATATTAACTGCGATTACGACATCTTGATGAGGCATTCGCTCGACTATGGTCTTGCAGTTTAAGCGCGAGGATATGCAGTGGGAGCGTGCAGGTGTGAGCCACTGAAGGAAATCGTGTTTGGAATGACGCGATGCGTGCCTTGACATCTCCCTTACGACACTCGTGGAGATCAGGGTGCCGACTGCGGTCTAGAAGAATACTCTGGAATTACTAGAGGAGGTACATCTCCCGGCTCACGAACTCAGCTCTGCCCAGTGTGTTCAAGTCGAAAATGTGTTCAAGTTCGAATCATGTAGACATGTCCTACACTTTCGACCTGTTTGATAGAAGTCTGAAGGCGTGACAATTTTCAAGGGTTATGCATCTGTCTCCTTAAGTAGACTGCTCACCTAGAAAGCCCAAGGACCGTATAGATTAGAGGTCGTTGCTGCTCGTCGCTTGGAACGATCTGACGTGGTGAGGCAGACTTTCTCAGGATTGCGGACATTGACAGTCAAATTTGATGAGCTAAGCGGTGGCTTCCTCGCAAGCCGCTGGGAGAGACTCGGTTGTGAAATGTCCGCGGCTAGAGGATGGTGTCGTTTTGTAGTGTCGATTGCGAACCGAAAAACTTTGTCGGTGCAGTACTTTCAGTGGTTGTGCATTAGTAGTTCGTTGTCTTTCATAGTGATTGGTAGTATATTTATGAGAGCCAATGCTGAGTATTTACCATTTCGTACCATTGCATTCGCCATCGGAGACTTCCTTACTATTATAGTAAACTTGTAAACTTATCGAACTGTAATAATCCAGTATATGTGATGTATTCAACTCTCTAGATATATGGCAGTCACATTTCAGTAAGATATGCCCATGGCCTCATATGCTCCAACGATCATCCGAGATCGTAAACAATATTTTCCGGTTCGTACAGATCTTCAAAGTAGCAGTCCTTGATTTCAACTGTCCTGGGGCCATTCCTTTCTAAAATCCACTCTCTTTCAATTATTACTTGATCTTCAAGATAAAAGTGGACCCTGTTGCACTTAAATACCAATAGCTTCGGCATGACATCTTTACAGCAACTGCGTAGTATCCAGACACATGCTGGCTCGATTAATTCACTATGATTAGTTATCTTCAGGACGTTGAGATTTGGTAATCGAGACGGTGCATATTTGGGGTACTTCCAAGGTGCAGACCATGTGTGTACCAATATAGTATGACAAGTAATGAATTCAAGCTCCCGCAATGCGGGAAAGTTGATCTCTGCGCTTGAATTACTAAGGAGCCTGCCAAAGAATGCATTCAGGACCACCATTGGCAGCACAAGTTGTTCAAGGCAGTCAAAGATCGCAGAGACACCAACGGGATACAACGCAGTTGTTCCGGCAAGGAACTCTGAACGGACTTCGAGCCTTCTGATGGTCTTGACAAACTCCGAACGCATGAGATCACTGCGAAATGGAGGAAGTCCTTTTCGAACACGATCAAAATATTCCACACACTCTGGGTGCTGCTCGAGTAGCCCAGTCAGCTCTCCCGGATATTCTGTGGCCCGTGAGAATCCCCCTAACGGCAGGAGGACCACGTAAACAATCAAGCTCATGTGATCAACAGTCTCTTTCGAAATACTTTTTTCATCAGGAAGCTTTAGGCTATATATGTGTCCGTTCCTGAATATGTCAAGAAATCCAGATATAGTGATGTTGAACCATGGCACTGTCGTGTAGTCGATTATGTCATATGCATGGGTGTCCGATGCAAGATACTCGTCAATGTGCTTCTTCCAGGTGCGACAAACCAACCTCGGAACAAGGATTTCGGGGTATGGGATATAAGATATTACCTCCCTGAACATTTCTGGAGGCACAAAACACATTGGGTTGATACGTCGACTTTTGACCATAATTCCGGCTTACTATTGTGAATACTAACGGAATTACAATAAGCATTGCTTCCATGTGGAAATCAGGGAATATATAGGTCGTGATGCGCGGTCTTCAGCCCTGTGATATCTTCAGCACGTTGTCGGACAACGTGTATATGACCCTTATATGACCCTACTGGTCACGAAAACAGTAGCCAAGTTAATATTCTGTCTAATATCAATCGACATTTGTAGTGCGTGTATTAGCCATGTAGCAGAAGGTCAGTAACAGCATTCTGTGGGTATATACGTATTGTACATAAGTTTCCGATCGTTCTATCGAACCAAGCGTTGCTGAACTCATCGGTTCGAAAGTTGGGGTTAATTTTCTTGGGACGCGCATCTGAATACAGCCTTATCCGCAGTTGTACATGCGGATATAGAGCATAACTGTCTAACCAGCAGCGCAATGCACTGCCGGGGAGGACGGTACCTGAGCACAGTTCGACGGCGCGGCAGCGTAGAAGCATCATCGTCAATGACACGAACACAACCGCGACGCCTCTACTCATTCGCTATCAAACATTACGTCCCCGCCTTGTTCTATACTCAATATCGGCAAGTCTCTCAGTGCCTCTCTTTCTGTGTCGGGTAATTGCTACAGCCTGCTGCGTAATCAAGAAGTGGCCTTTCAGCTGACTCCATCTCATCGCGGTCGTGGACTACCAATTATAACGATACCAGTCGTGAATTACAGTCGTCCCCTATTTATTGTCGCCTGTGAACATGTCGTCCCAACAAGATGTCCCGCGGTTATTCCACATTCCGCTCAAATATATTTCGCTGGTCACTGTATGTGTAGCTCCAATGACGAGTTCGCGATATCAAAGACTGTTAACAAGTTAACTAGCTCACATTTCAAAATTCCGCACTTATCCTGGTATGTTACCGTCGCCCCTGATATAACAGGTATAAAGAGACAGCTTACGAGATATGCCTAGATTATGCACTATTCTCGAGTAATGCCAGGATATGACAGCAGTTCACGATACTTTGCTTCAACTGCCGTCTTATTAAACGAAATTATAAAATTGTGCGTATGTTCTGCTGTCGCTGCGTATGACCGTGGTCTTCGATTAGCCTGGATAGAAGTCTTCAGCCCTGATTGTTGGAAATTGGCTATTCCGGCGTGCTTGTACACTGTAGGTTTCCACGTCTATGTTTGTCGCTGGCGGACATCGTACTGACATTTCTCGTAGGTCCAAAACAGCTTGCAATATGTCGCAGTCTCTAATCTTGACGCTGCGACATTCCAAGTCACGTACCAATTGAAAATTATAACTACAGCAATTTTCTCCGTCACGATGCTTCACCGCAGTCTGTCGCCTCTGAAGTGGATGTCGCTGTTGATGCTCACTCTTGGTATTGCACTCGTACAACTTCCCCACGACGTTATTTCATTTGTCGCATCGTCATTCAACTTGACACTCCGCTTCACTGGAGGATCTGACGACGAATCTGAGGTGGCCAAGGAAGAGCATCATGCGATCGAAGGTGAGGACGACATGAACCGCACTCTCGGCCTGGCCGCTGTCCTTATCGCATGCATTCTATCTGGTCTCGCCGGAGTCTACTTTGAAAAGGTTTTGAAAGGCACTAATGCGTCATTGTGGGTACGGAACGTGCAACTCAGTTTTTTCTCCATCTTTCCGGCGTTATTTATTGGCGTTCTATGGAAAGACGGTGCCTCGATCGCCGAGAATGGCTTCTTTTTCGGGTACAACGCTGTCGTGTGGACTGCAATTGGTTTCCAAGCTGGCGGGGGTATAGTCGTCGCTTTGTGCGTGAATTTCGCAGACAATATTGCAAAGAACTTCGCGACCAGTATCTCCATCCTTATCAGTTTCATCGCGAGCGTGTATTTCTTTGACTTCAAGGTGACTGCGAACTTTGTGTTAGGCGCCATCTTAGTCTTGATCGCCACTTACTTGTATTCCAAGCCCGACAGACGGTCATCTACTGTTGGAACGCGGAATAAGGAGGAATATAGACCTGTGCCTTTGCAGAGCACCACTTCAGAGGATATCTCTCCTCGATCGCCACGACCACCGCTGGGTGCACTTAACGAGAAGAGCCAATGATTGCCAAACTGAGTGCACGTCCATTATGTGTTATGTTAAGACCTTTTGGTAGGATCTGTACATTAGCATAGTTTTTGGGAGATATGAATTAGTTGTATTGGTTTTGGTTTTGGTTTTGGTGGTGAATGCGCATGTAAATAGTACTATACGAAGTTGTTACAATTGCGTGTCAACTTTGCACATCTAGAGAGTCTCCATTTCGAGATTGTGCGTGGATTTATGACGACATTTGACATTGGATTTCGTCACTGAGTTGGAGTGTAGGTAACATGAAAAACAAAGATGATCCGCAGCAATATCTACAGTACAGATATAATACATCGATAGCGCCGAGCTGAACCAGCCAATCAACAAAAAAATCTCCAGCGTACAGTCCTATTATAAGTATCTTCGTCTCCAATCTTCAAAAAGCACTAAGATTCCGATCCAACCGTTTCCGATCGTCCACGCTAAAGTCGCTGTCTCTTAAGATCCACATTTCATCGATAATATCCCGGGTAGCCAACATCTGTTCCCAAAACTCGACTTCTGCATACGAGTCTCTTATTATTGTGATTGCATTGATCTCGAGCTGTTTCGCTTTTCGGTAATACCCTAGCGTGCCTAAGACACGTACGAGACTTCCTGGATCTATGGATTCTATAAAGCCGAATCTCGTTTGCTCCTTAGTGATGCACTCTATTTCCCGTCCGGACCCGTCATCCACTGAACCATTAGCACGTGACAAAAAGTAAGTAGATAGTGCAAGCATGCACGTACCTTTCACAATAGCATTCGTTTCTCGAATAGTCACGCCGACACATATGCCTATAATACAAATATACTTTATCGGATGATTCTTCCAGAAATGGTCTCCGTACATTTGCGTTGCTGGGATCTGTTTCAAAGCTTGGACGTCAGAGATGGAAAGACATGCCCAAGCGTCGTAGATGGGTGACTTGAAGTATGTGTTACGTGTGTAGAATGGCATGCCGTTTACGACGGCAAGGATTATGTCGAGACCGGGTTTTGATTTTGGCTGTTTGATTGTCTTCCGTCGTGGAGGCGTCGACGGTACGATGCTCTTCGCAGAGGAAGTTTGTGCATGAAATATTGCCGGTCGAGCCAGGGCACTGGGATCGTAGCCAAATTCAAGTAAATCATCCAGCATCACAAACCCCTGTCCATGTCCTACCTCCGTCGTAACTCGCGTAGGGTCTGCCTTGCATTCCGCTCGATCCTGGATACTGCGCTCTTCCCGTTGTGGTGATGACGCAATGCGAATCATTTTAACGCCCTCATTGATCATGACACTATATTTCTCCCTTTTTTTTGGCTTCTTTTTCTCGATAGTAATATCTTCCATTTGCACCAATTCTGGAAGCTCAACCTCGGTCTTGTGCAGTTGAAAATTGCTGCTCTCGAATGATGTAAGCCGGAATGCTGTAGAACATATATCCTTTGTTGACGTGTTCACGATGCTATCCACCTCACGCCCGGCATCGCATTCTGAGATCGGAATCTCAATCTCGACTTCTCCCCGGCCAAGCTGCTTAGACTGAAACTCATTGAATAGTTGAATTTGCCCCTGTTGACTCCATGACAAGCCATGTAATGCTGATTTTGACTTTGGAAGGCTGTTGAATTGGTCGCTAAAATTGAGGCGTACTGCTTTATCCGGAACGGGTGAGTGCTTCCTGCTTCTAAGCTCCGCAGGCGAGTGTAGTATGGGCGATGGCGGGAGTGGAAGTTCAATCTCAGTGAGACCAACTTGCTTTTCAGGCTGAAATAATCGTCCATTTTTGACGGCATCGTTATGATACGTACTGTGATCAGATACTGCAATGGCCCTTCTGCTTCTAGAAATGATCGGCGATGGCATGTCTATCTCGAATGGAATTTCCACAGTTGCAAATCCTAAATGTCGAGAGCGATCTCTGTTCGCATTTGTGCCTAACTCTCCAACATCTTGTCCTAATCGATCTTTGTCGTAATAATCTGTCGGAAAAAGTTCAAGAGTAGCTAGTTGCCGACTGGCCCGAGTCGCTCGGACTTGCGCACGTGGTGTTGACTCTGAATAATAAGAATCGTCCGAATACTCGTCTCCCGAATGTTCATTATTTCTCGTGCTATTCACCGCACTGATGCTCCCATCTTGCATAACCTCGGCACGGTCCTCAGGGCTCTCCAACTGCCGCATAATACCAACATACGCATACTTAGACGCCTGTATCTCCAACATCTTCTGTTCACGCATTTGCTCCGCATACTTTAATTTCCGTTTCTTCTTGCTTTTCTTCGCAGCATGATGGTGTCGAGTAGATGAGCTCGGGTTGGTTGTGAAGGTTACTGATGATTTGTCTGGCGCCAAACTCGATGTTCGCATTACTTTGAGTGATGCCGCCTGTTGTTGCTGTTTTGGATCATTACCATGTCGTTCTATTGCATTGCGTTTTTTGTGTTTGCCGCGCCCCATGATCGAGATATCGATGCTGCCTGTTGTCCGTAAGAAATGTGGACATAATTACAAAAGTAAACGCGATGCGTACGTTGTTTGGCTTGGATTCGCTGTGCGGCTGTGCCAAACAGATTGCACGTAATCACGTGATAAAGGGCTTCCCTGCAACTTAATCCTCCCCACGAAAATTCGGGTCACGTGTGTCACTCCCGCACCATTCTTATTTGGTTACAACAACATTAAAACTTAGAAACCGGGAACCCTTTAGATCCTGACCCTGACCCTGAAACCCTATGGCCTTGAAATACTAGAGTTTTCTCTTTAGTATTTCTCTTAGTAATACTAAACAAAGTCCAGTATCGATTACTCTGTACATGTCGTACAATTGCACGTAAACTGGCAACAATTCAGTGAGGAGGAATTTACAAATGGAGGAAACGTGTACATCCTTTATTGTTTCTGTAAAAAAAAAGAAGCCAAGGTACCCATATAACAACAGAAAGAGGGGAATGGAGAAAAGAAGATGGAAATCGACGACACTCTATGCGAAGCACTGGTTATTTATAGTACATGGTTGCAGGATGCTTCCAAGGAGCCCAAGTTCTAGGCATAGTGCGTTGATTTTGAAGCGTTTTCACTTCCTAATGTACTGTTGGATGCATTCGCAGCCATGAACTTCTCCGCGAACTTGTCATTACCCTTCGCTCGTTGTTCTTGGAAGAGGTCCATCGCAAACTGCGTCTCTGAAGTGAAGCCATCAAAGTCGTTTTCCTCATCTTCAGCGAGTTCAACCAACCTATCCTTGTCCACCGCTACGGGATCAATATCTGCATCGTCATCCTCCTCGAATTCAGACGCCGACATAGATTCCGATTGCGTATTTGCAGGAGCGCCTGTTGGTCGATATCGAGGCTGCAAGACCAACTGTTCGTGACTCCAGAACGGACATTCTCGTTCTTAGTGATAGGCAGATAGAAACCAGGCCAGTGAACTTTTTCCGCCGCGAGTGGTTCGAAGCAAATTTTCGTACCTGCATGTTGCGGTACGCAATGCAGCGCGTGCGAGCCAAACCTCTAGTTCGACAGTCCTGAGTTATACGTCTTTTCATCTGATATGTCTGTGTGTATTTGTAGTCCCTATTGCTGCATCTTTAGCTCATGCTCCCCTCTCAAGGGTCTGATCATCATTCACTAGCCAACTCGCCTATTGTCGGTCCTAATGCTGCGCAGTTTCGAGTGATTCTACTTCTGAAATAGAATGAAATCTTTTGTTGTTAATGGTTAATGTCTGATGTCTGGATCGTTCGGCGCATAGGAGTTGGTGCGCTTCGATATACCTTTTTACCTCTTCGGTGACGTGGAACTTTGGTGATTCAGTATGGCACTTGTGGACATAAGTTATTATCGCGGATAGATTCGATTTCGAAAAAATCATATGAAGTTCGCCGTGGCAAGCAAAATATTCGTTCACACCTAAAGAAGATATTGAGTTAGCCAATCGACGTAATTTTGCGCTAGTGGATGTATGAAATAATATATATCCTTACTTGTATATCGCTGAACATTTAACGGATCATACAAATACTGAGACTTGAGTCCAGCGGCTGATACTTCTATATATATTTATATTATATATACTCATAGTTTAGTAAAAACGTATATTAACGTGGGCGACCAGCATGGGGGTTAGAAATAGAAATGGTTGTATTAATTTCGTTTGTTCACATGCATGAGGCCACGTGTGATCTCTTATTTTCCCCACACACGGTTTGTCTGGCGCCAAACTCGATGTTCGCATTACTTTGAGTGATGCCGCCTGTTGTTGCTGTTTTGGATCATTACCATGTAGTTCTATTGCATTGCGTTTTTTGTGTTTGCCGCGCACCATGATCGAGATATCGATGCTGCCTGTTGTCGGTAAGAAATGTGGACATAAATACAAAAGTAAACGCGATGTGTACGTTGTTTGGCTTGGATTCGCTGTGCGGCTGTAAACTGCAGACACTTCCATATTTGCGCTAAGTCAGAAAGCACAAGATAGAATTGCTTACAAGAAAATATGATTGAAGGAATTTTGAGTATGGTAAACAAAGCGCGTGGGAACAAACGCGCTATAAAGATGTAAACAAGGGTGTTAGCTTGCGGACATTACCGTAAACAATCAGGGCAAGGGGACTTGAAGAATGTAACCCGACAAAAGGGTTTCCACTAGACCAATCATGGAATAGAGACAAACCTACTTCAGTTACAACGAACGTAACTCATGGGAGTATGATACCCTTAGAGTAAGGGCTTTGCAATTGTCCTTGAGGTTTTGACACCAAAACCACCAAGAATTCTCCATGTTTCTCGCCGACCTTGACATCGTAATATTTCAGGGTATGGGTAATCATGAGCTCTTGATTGCATTAAGGCTTGAGACTTATGCAGGGGAATGTTAATAGTGTTAGTTACTTAATTTCCATTCAAACTGCGCGGCCATGAGTTTGTAGCGGCAGTAACATCTCAGACACGCACGACGGACCTTATTCTCTGTATTTTACCATAGAAGTTCACGAATTTTATGAGTGTGGTTGGTTAGATACTGGTTTAAGTGTCTAGCATAACATTATCGTCAAGGTGTCGGGCGTTCTTCAGATCTCCTCTACAAACCCTGTTGTTCTAATTTTTGGATTGCTTGCCTTTTTTCTGTTTCCTTCTTTAATCCCGGCGATTGTACAAGCGTTTCTCGCGCATTACGAGCAGCAGCACGTCGATATTGCTGCGCTTTATTTGCTTCTGATCCACGTTTACGTCAAGCATATTCCAGTCTACACGCACGCTGTTCAAAGGATCTACTTCACCGTGCTCCATCCAGTCATCATCGCATCACACGATCCCGGCGTGTTTCCCTATCCGCGTCCCATCAGCGAACCGCCGGCTCGCGACGTAGTGCAGTGGGCGAAAGAAGGACTTACGATGCCGATTCCAAAGTTACCGGCATGGGTGGCGAGTCAGATTGGTTTGGGAGTTGCGAACGCGCTTGTGTTGGGGTATCGCTCGTATGAGAGGGTACAATATATGGTCAAGTCGAGATTGAAGATGTTGACGAGTGCTGCCACGGCGTATACAACCCGTGCAAAGAGTGAAGAACCGGCACCGACGGCCGAGAGTGAGAGCGATGGGCCGCGGATTCGTATCAGGACCGATAGGGAAGCTGGATCCGCTCTTGGATCGTCGACAACCGATGAGTCATCGCTGTCGTCATCAACATCGTCTTTGACTGGAACGGAAAATGCACCGTCAAGTGCAACGATCACCTTGACTAACCACGGTCACGGTCGACCTTCGAAAGACGAGATTGCAGCGAATGTCCGAAAGTTAATTGAGAAGCCCGGCGTCGCTCTTTATTTTCTCAAACCCGAAACTAATACTGACCGTCGTGTTATTCATATTTACAACAACCAGGGTGAGAAAGTGTATGTTCTTCTCAGGCCCGACGTTCGGTCTCAAACATGGACGCTCGCTTACGCGGACGCACAAATGAGCGTCGGTGATCTCGCGACCATCTATGCGGGTAAGAAAGACGGCGTTGGCGTTGGCACGGGCATAATTTCCGCACGCGCACAGCCAGGAAAGTATATTTTGTTCAACAATCCCAATGGCGGGTTAACATACCGCAAGGTCACGAAGCAGTGGACTCCAGAAGACGGGAGCATGCGGACGTTTTATCTCGCTGGAGCTGCACCGTATCATTGGACCAAGGCCGGATTTTTGCAGAAATCCGTTTTCAGGAACGCAGAGTTTTTCTTGACGGATCCGAGTGTGGGATCACCGGCGGCTATTCCGTTGAATGTGGGCACGTCGTCTGGGCCAGCGAGTCCTGCGTGGTCGGTTAATGCCAGTCCGTCGTATTTCCCGATTGACGGCCGAGGACGAGTGTTACAGCAGCAGAGCGCCAGTGCGGCGAATCGGAGTGGTACGAGCCTGTCGTCTAATCTATCGACACGTCCGATGGCGCCGCACACGTTGTGGGACTTACGACCAGGATCGACGGGACCGCAGGTTAATGTTGTCGATAGATCTCTGATTAGCAAGCATGGAGAGCGGGAGACGATTGCACATGCCGCGAAGATTGCGCGAGGGATGACGTGGAGGATCGCGGTTGATACCCGGAAGATTGGTCCTGAGATTGTGATTGCGACCGCATGGATTAGTATTCTGCATCAGTGGTCGAACAAGATTACTGCTCGGGGAGTGCAGCTGCCAGCTGGTGTCTAGTAGAGGCTGTCTGAGATGCATATGTATATGATTAAGAGGACTAGGCTCAGTGTGTCTTTCACTGTTCTGTTGTCTTGTCGTTCGCGAATGGCAGATGTTAGGGTCAAATTTCGATATCAGTCTGACTTCTGAATTATTATAAACCAAGTAATGTAACCTATTGTCTGTCTAATATTATTCGATTAGCATTCAGCATGTACTTTAATATGATGGTACTATATAACCGTTCATCAAAGGGGTTAGGGTGAAAGGCATGCGCAAGGGCCTGGGCTACCAAGGCTAATTTTGATCAGATAAGCCAAATTAGGCAAGTTACATACGAGAGCGTGGCGTGAGACTTAGAGTAGTTCGAACACCTCTGTGCGCGCTGTCCAGCAATAAGAGGATTTAGCAATCTATACAAAGTTTTATAGTTTGTGCTTTTTTATTGTAAATCAGGATTTGGCATTGCCGCTTGTCGATTTATAAATATTGTGCGTTGTTATGTGGCATTATTACGTGAGCTCTGTCTGGGTCTGCGTAGATTGCTGCACGCGACCATTTGTGTCACGAGTCCCAAGGATGTGGAGGCCGGGTCACTCGGAAAATGTTGGTCGTCGCGATCTGATAACTTGTGGTTCGCGCCAAAAGCCACCTACATTCTTGCACCCCCACCACACCACCAAAGACACGTACCTTATCCGCGAAAGCAAACGACAACAACAACAACAGGGGCAACACTCTGCTCTCCACGTCTTCGCCAGATAACCCAGCTGGCTTTGTCCACAATCTAGGCCGCTGTGCCTGCCTGCCATTCTCGCGTGCCGCCTGCTGGCATCCGATATGGCGATCGCGTCTCATCATCACCAGCACAGCCGAGGCCGCAGCGGCGATCCGCTCCCCACGGCCGGCCACGCTGCAGACAACGAATTCCATCAGGGCCAGTGGTCGTCCCAGCACCGCACCGTGGTGCTCCGGCGTAACTCGTTCTTATCGACCTCGTCCCTGTCGTCCGTCGACGACGAATCTGTATACGAGGCCGAAGTCTTTTTCGACGAAGATTCCCTTGACCGCATACAATACATCGATCCCCATGCTGTCGAAAAAGATGACTCCTCAAAGCTGTACCCAACGACAACAAACGGCACCGTGGCTGCCTCGACAGCCATACATCCTCCACCGGAAGACGACGGATCTGCGCCAACTCTAGCAAACAATCCGTGTGCGAGGCGGACCGCGCCAGAATACGCGAGCGATCGCAACAGTCTGGTGCTCGGAAGTCCGTCGAGCGGGAATCTGTTCAGAGGCATCGATTATTCTGAATATACTTATGATTTGGGATGGACGGCGGCGTCGCGGATTCATTCGCGGAATAGCTCGCTTTTCCAGACGCAGTCGGTCAACTTTGCCAACGCGTCGCCTAGAGCGTTTGGATCTCCCGGATTCGGGTCGCCCGGATTTTTGGCGCAACATATGGCCGCGAATGAAGCGGAGTCGCTGCGGGTAGAGAATGGAAATCCAGAGTCTTCGGCGCGGGGGGTTGATGACGTGGATGAAGTTGTGACCGAGAATGCGCCATTGTTAGATCCAAGTTCGGAGCCTATTAGAATTGTCGGTACTGCTGCAGCGAACGGCACTACAGAAACAATACTTCCGACAGAAAGTGAGAGTTTACCAGCTTTTGGCACTTCGCCAATGATGACTTTCCTCTCGCATCCGTGCATGTCAGAGGACGGAGAACAATATCCAGACACGGATCTGGCCACTCTTATCGACTATGCGAGTCCGCGAGTACCTCCGTTTCCGTCTACAGCAGAAGCAGAGGAACTACTCTACTCTCGCATGTCTCCTCAGTCACGAGCCGCCCTCTCAAAGTTAATGCGTGGACGACACGCCGCCGGGCTCCGACAACCACGATTTCGCCCTCCGATCTCGCAGAATATGGGTTACGGTGCAATCCAGCGACACCCTTTTTACTATGCTCCGTCACGAAGCTCGAGTAATGCGCGAAGCGTCATGTCAGAGCCAGGAGCGACGCCGCAGCCTGCATACCGTCGACTGAACCGGACACTGCATGGCGAATTTGGAGACGACGATATTGGATTTTGGGATTCGCTTAAGTCATTCTTTTTGACCGAATGCTGCTTTTGTTTGGAAGCGGCGCGAGACTAGCCTTAGATAATTCGACTTACGACTATTATGCCATGTACGATACGTGTTTATTGTTTACCGGGATTTGGATTTTTGGGATTAGGCATGAGTCATGACACTCTTTTCATCATTTTAGTCATTACAGCATTTGTGTTGGAGGAGGTATTTTGGTATTTGTACTTAATTTGTATGCGAGAGAAAGTATTTGCAAGGTGTTTATGTATAAGATTGCATTGTCGCGGAGGAAAAAAATTGCATAATTACATTACGTGTACTTTCGTTTCTACTTCTGGAGCTAGAGAAGATTTAATTGCAAGTGCTAAATGATACGTAACGATCGCATTGTCTTATGAATGTTTTGAATAGATCATCTAGCGCGCACGAGTGTATTGTGTTGATTGTCACGACACTCATGAACATAATGCATTAGCATGGTGGTGGCACTTCAATTGAACGGGGAATGCACATGCGTTACATGTTACATCTAGTATTTAGTAATGGACTTCTTTAATTATTGTTAATTGATGCTTTTGTGGATAGATATGTGTTGATGGACAGAAATAAAAGTCATTCAATTTGGGAGGTAACTAGCAGATAAATTACTGGTTGGATGGGCAAAACCTTCTGTTGAGGTCTTCGTAGCGCAAGCTGCTAACAATTTGAAATGGCACGCTCATATTAATTTCCCACAGCGCTGAATTCAGTAAGAGCGCCAGCCAAAGACAGACACGCGCGAACGGCCCAACACACGCCTTTTCAGAGTCTAAGCCATTATATCTCGCACACTCTCTCCCTACACGTGCCTCCTGCAGCTCCCCTCTCGGCTCCTCTTTCTCTTTGAACTCGTCTACTCGTCGTCTCATCTCATCGCAGATGCAGACTATAAAATGTGTTGTCGTTGGTGATGGCGCCGTTGGAAAGGTTTGTCTGTTCTCTTGTATTGAGCGAGTTGCAGCGGGTCGATGAATAATTGTCATTACCGAGAGGAATGATTATTACGCAAATACCGCAGTCTGGTTATTTGGCGATCTTTTCGCAGCTTAGCGCAGATACACCGCAGAGCCCGTTTCAACTCAATACTAACCGATTGAAAGACTTGTCTTTTGATATCATACACGACGAACAAGTTTCCTGCAGACTATGTGCCAACTGTATGTCTTGACCTCTCCCTGTTCGTCGCTCGGCACAATATCTAACAGACAATATATAGGTGTTTGACAATTACGCGGTCACTGTTATGTATGTCTTTACCCTTTCTCCCTCCACAACTTTAAAGAGTTAACTTCTGTGTCGGTAGGATTGGCGACGAACCATACACGCTCGGTCTATTCGATACCGCTGGTCAGGAAGACTACGACAGACTCCGCCCGCTCAGTTATCCCCAGACTGACGTCTTCCTCGTCTGCTTCAGCGTCACGTCCCCTGCCTCCTTCGAGAACGTTAAGGAGAAATGGTTTCCCGAAGTCCACCACCATTGCCCAGGTATGTCCTCCGCCACTCCGTCCCCCTTCACGAGCTCCTTCTGCGTTTCGAGCAAATGCTAACTATTTAGGCGTTCCCTGCCTCATCGTCGGCACACAAATCGACCTCCGCGACGATCCGACCATCATCGAACGCCTCGCCCGACAAAAAACTCATCCAATCTCCGCTGAAACCGGCGACCGCTTGGCAAAGGAGCTTGGCGCCGTCAAATACGTCGAATGCTCGGCCCTCACACAGAAAGGTCTAAAGTCCGTTTTCGACGAAGTAAGTCCAGAACTTTTTAATTTCAAGTATTTTGTAAGTGAAAGGGCAATTGGAAATTAATGGACTTAATAGGCAATTGTCGCGGCGCTAGAACCCCCTGTTCCGAAGAAGGGCAAAAAGCTCTGCACTATATTATAATCATCGCGTTTTCCTTAAATTTTTTTTCCATTCTGGCGTTATTATTTTTGTACTTGCAGTTAATGATTTCGTACGATACGGTGCTCTTTGTGTCTACATTAATTAGGTTAAAAAGTATGCAAATAACATACCTCTTATCGAATGAACTTGACCATGCATCGCCAGGTCCGTAATCTCTCTTTTCTTTTGTGTTTTAGCATTTAAGAGTCTATGTATTGTTTGAGGTATGCCTTTGTGTTCGTCGCTTGGGTTGAAGAAAGGTCGCGTGCATTTCTTGTATATTCTGTGCTTCCAGTTTCGTTATCAATCTCTCTATATATTTATGATTATTTATCAAACTATCTAGAATTTTTATTTTACGCCCTCCTTTTGGTTCTAAAATCATCTACGCTTATTTTTTTCCGACATCGATCACGAGACTACAGCATAACATCTTTTAAATACACAGCCCCAAATAGTACCGCTTTGGACGCAAGGTCGACGCGATATAATTACTGCTGCAGCATGGTTTATGTAATACCCAGGTTAATCATATTTAGCCACTTTACTCTCTTTGTTTGTTCGAGAATGATATGAATTTGTACCTGTCCAGCAAGTTCATCATTTGTTGTAGTTTTCATATATAATGTGTTCCATTGGCTTCGCGCTCACACATATGACGCATCAGAAGTTAAAAATGCTTGGTTTTATTATAATTGATTGAACAAATGTACACGACCAAAATAAAAGATCCCATCGTAAATTCATAGACGCCGTATAAACTTCATCAATTAAGTCTGTGTCGCTAACTTAACTTCCGAAAAAAAAAACTTTTTAGTAGCAAAAAAAAAAACCGGTCTGTACGCCAATTCTAACGCATCCATCCCGCTCGCCAGCTGCAGCTGCACGGGCAGCGATCGACCACAAATATACAAGTACATATTCTGAAGAATATTGTCATGAACTTCAAGAAAAATCGGCAATTTACAATACAGCGCCAAATCTAATAAACAACGCGCATTAGAACGATGCCCAATAAAGCAACAACACATACCGAAATGAAAATCACAAGTCTAGAAGAGTCGTATAAAAAGGATGAAGGAGAGACGTACCCGAATGTGAGCTTAATTGATTTGACGTAGTATTCTTCAAAGTTGCGTCTCGTGACATCCTACAGAAATTGTTAGTTATTTCTGTACAAGATGAAGCGTTGTACCAATGGGGTGCGCACCTCTTGTCCGACAGGAACGCCCTTCCAAGTAACGATGGCCTTAGTCTCGCGCTGGCCCTGATCGAACACGATTTTCAAGTCGGCAAAATGCTCCGGTTTCCAGTCTTTCAATCGCCACAACATCTCAATGGACTTGTTCTCAACCAATTTCGAGAACTTGCCCGAAACATTGCCGCCAAACAGAGCATACTCGCCACCCTCACTCGGGGTTAACTTGACAGGTGGAGAGCGCGTCCACGCGGCCACTCGCGCAGGATCAAGGAAAGTCGTATATAGCTCCGCCGCTGTGGTGTTGAAGGCAGATTCTAGCCGGAGAGTAGTCGTGTTATAAGCCGCTGACGAGGACGACTTCTCGGTAGCCGCTGTCCCGCTCGCTGCTGCTGCCGGAGTAGCCACAGCAGTCTGGTTCGATGAAGTGAATTGTGACTTGTTCTCTGCAACGGGGTGCTGTATATCCTTACCATGCGCTATATCCCATCAGAAACAGTCCAGAAAGAGTAAATTGACAGACTCACTCTTGATTAAATCATGACCAAAAGCGGACAGCCTCTGTCGCAACTCAGGCACCATCTTCGCACGAATCAATTCCCTCGCCGGTTGCTTCTCCTTCGTCTCCTCACTTATATTCACATCAAACACATACTCATCCTCCTCAGTGTCATACGCCACCTCTGGAATCGTGATAGTGCCACTGACAGGCGTAGTTCCGACAGTGCCCTCGTAGTCCAATACAACCTTCACATCAAACAAACTGATAACTTTGCCCTTGCGCTGATTAACGTCGACGTCACCTGTCAGACTGGCGAGTTTCGTGATCGAGACCGAAGTTTGCCCGTCCTCGGCTGTAGCGCTGAAGCCAACCAGCTTCTCGGAAAAATACGTCTTGGCCCAGTCTACGCAGTTCTTATCTACCCAGTGCCTGGAAGAAAGAAAAAAGATATTAAAATCTTGCTCAAAAAAATGTAAGAAAAAAATCACGAACGAAATTTCGAATCAAATTGTGACTATGCTAGTGTGATGGCTGGTGCTGCAAAATATTCAGGCCCTGCCGTACAGAATGTTCCGATACAAATAACCCGCGACTAAAAAGAGAAAGACTAAGGAAATAATAAGTACCAATTGTTTGGATTGTGTAAGACCATGGCGAATATCCGCAATTATCTATAACCTCTGTCATTGTTAACACATGTCATCTTCAAGCTGCCATTAGAACAAGCGACACGCCAATCGGAGTCTTTTTAATAGATCAGAAATTTGGGTATAGATTAGTAAGTCCACACAATGAAAGAGTACAAATCTCTTCAGACTGGTGCACAGCAAACTTATGTCGTCATTTCGATTAAAAAGATCCTTTTGACGCGCCCACTTCTTAAACAAAGGCGTAAAACTTACCAGACGTAGTAACTGCCGACGCAGACTTCAATTAATAATAGCAGTAATCGAAAAAAAAGATTAGAATTGCGCTCTGGTCAATTATTGTACACGTCAGCACCTGAGAAAATGTGTAAACTGTTCAGGGCTGAGCGGTCTACTTATGGTCCACCGGGGCAGTTTAGGGCAGTGGCACTAGGGTTCATTCTCCTCATTTCGAGAAACTTCTGCCTAACGAGGCCAGATAAAAGGTTTGGTGTGAACTTAAGTTCTGCAAGAGATCCACTTTAAGTCGGAAGATTATTTAGCTAAAATTGGACGAGTACTGCCGCTCTTTACTTTATACGACGCCTCGGCCAGGTAAGTAAATGTTGCTTAAGTCGATTTTATTACACAAAATAAGCTGCCCAGCTCTTGATAGAGATTGTAACACGGAATAGACGAACAGAGGTAAAGCTTGTCATTGCATTGGTTTATTTGTGATCCTACATAAACACACTCTGAGACAATCCACCACGTCGCAATAATTGGCGAACGGAGCAAATAACATAAAATATTAGTTCCTCACTAAAGACCGAATTAATACACCTTCCGCAGTCACCTGCACGTAAGCCAAGTATGCGCCAAAGCAATACACAGAAGATGAACCATATAACAAATAGCAACCAAACTATGCACCAACTACTCTGTATCTTCATAATGACGCGCAGCCTGTGTAAGAGTAGATTCATTAGTAGTGACGCCCGTACGCAGCGTAGCCAAGTCGTGCTTCAAGCATCTGGTCATAGTAACGCATAGCCGTCGACAACTTCTGGTACATCTCCAAAAGAGCATCTAAATCGCTGTTAGAGGAAATCGCGAATCCAATTCGCTAGTATTGCATACCATATTTTCCAATCGACTCCACAACATTCCTCGAGAATTTAGGCCTCAGACTTGTAACATTATCGTATAGCTCTTGAAGCTTAGGATCCCGTAGAATGACGCTTGGGTTGTCAGCAGGTAGATGATCCACAAGAATAGAAAATAAGTTGATATTTTCAATATCCGTGAGGGATAGCTGATTCTAAGCTACAGTTAGATTGCGGTTTCATTATGTGTTAGACATATAAATTTACCGGCGGAGGAACCGCTTTAACAGCAGGAGCTGCAAGACTTGGTTCTTCAGGAGCTGGTGCTGATTCTTTAGCTTTCTTCTGTTCCTCCATATCTCGCAAGCTCGCTTCTATGGCCGCCTTAATATCTGGATCCTCGTAGTCAGAAGTTAAAGACTTCAATTCTGGTTTCGCTTGAACAGGAGGTGGAGAAGCAGTGAATCCTGACATTGGCTGCTTCGACTCCTCCAGACTCATTCTCAATGCGCGCTTCAAGTCATCGTCCTCTTCGTAGGTGAGTGCAGTCGCTGACTGCTTCTTGTCCTCTGATTTGTGACGATGGTGCTTGTGAGGAGCCTTGTGCTTCAGCGCATAACACGAATCGCACACTCGTACAGGCTGTGTAATACCGAGATGGGGGAGAGGTATACTCTTCGACGAGCAGTTCTGATCGTAAGCGTTACCGCAGTTTCGGCAGTGGTGTTTCCGGTTAGTGAAGGAAAATGGCGTTCGACATCGCATGCAAACCTCTGAGTCTGTCCAATCTGGAGGCTAAACAGATTCAATTAGTACGTTTGCAAAAATATGAACTATATGATTACCTACAGCTGATGAGTCAATAAATGTCGTTGAGACTTTGGTGGTCTCCTCAGGAAATTCGAATCCTGTATTGCGATTGTTTAGCCCCGCATTGCGTCCACATCTGTAATTGCGATTACCTTGACTTTTAAGCTCCTTGTAGACTGTTCCTACATATTGCAGTTGCATTTGGCCATCAAATACTGATGCCCAGGTCTGAATCAGCTCAAGAATCATTGCCTTCACATCGTTGTTCAACCCTCCTGGACTCTTAAGAATCGACACCAAATTATCCACAAACTCTCTCGATGCTACTTCCATCAAAAAATGATAGCCGCCGTTCTTCACACATGCGTCGGTAAGCTAGGTATATGTAAGTCAACGATCAGTATATTATCCGATGCTTCAAAATATGATAACATACCTTCAATGTAAGCAGTTGAACGTTCGGGTTCTTATGATTTAACCGCTTCTTCAGTGATCGCATAGCATCCTTTGCGGGTACACTCTTACTTCGAATCATATCACATATCTCCAGATTCAGCGCGAGGTCTACCTCGCCATTTGGCAACGACTCAGACGTCGCGCGCTCGATTTGCTCGTCGAGCACTCCCGCGGATGAGAACCAGGACATTGCGCTGAGCTATATCGTCTTTTTAAAATCTGATCCAAGGGAAGCTCGGATATACGAAACAATACGAAACAAAGAGTACTTAAATTTTCGCAGAACAAATTCAATGAACTCGACAAGTGGGATCAGAACACCAACTGCGTAATAACGGTCGGTGCAGAGCGCACAATACATCGCAGAAGGCGTTCACGTGATGTGTATTGCCACGTTGTGGCACTTCTGCCTCGAATGCCGTTCAGAATTTGGGTATATAGCCACAAACGTTGCTTCAAGTGATCTTGTGCACCATTGGTAAGCCAAATGGCGGGTTAGGAGCAGGTGCGTGTCCAATACCACGCCCAGTTACGTAGCCTCGCGATGATGATGACGACGCCTCTGAACGGCCACCATCTGAGACTCGACGGCTTTTGCTTTCTTCGATTTTGAGAGCTCGGGTTTACTCGTGTACGCAATACATTCGATATTACGGCAGCGTCAAAGAAAGGGGTGGTAATGTGGTTTATAACGAACTCTACTTCAGACTTCACAATGCTTGTTTAAGCAAAACATAACGGTTCGCGACAAAACGGATAAATACGTCTCATAATAGACCCAAAAGCTAGTACATTGAAGGGCTGAACCGACTAGCGAGTCATTTCTAGGAGTAAAAGAAGAACCAAATCTCTGCTCGTTCACAAGCCGACACCTATATATTAGATTCGCCCGTATAGTGCATCCACTATCATCCCTGATCCTCAATCGTCGAATATTGTTGCTTCTAGTAATTAATCGTATTATTCCATCACAGCGTTAGGATCCATAATTTTAGCTACTGTGTAACCGCTGTGGGGTTTAGTTACCAAAGGGTGCCGCATCATAATAGGCGTCAGGACAAGGTTCACAGGCCGTGCCCAACTAATACGTTGGATATCGGCACTCCACTCAGCCGTTAGTAACCACCACTAGCTCGAATTATCTATTTCCACACGTTGTTCGCAATATCCAGAAGACATAGCAGATACCATGGGTGACCGTACTCCTAGGGGGTCGGCCATTGACGATCTGGGAGGGCCGTCATCTTTTTCAATGGTGTCTGCACTGATGCAAACAGAGCCACCGCCTCCACCACCGAAGTCCACGGGAGCAGATTCCCTCGAAGAGCGTTTCAACAGACTACGAATGGGGGGAATCAAGTTGAAAGAATCGCGTGCGGCGGATTATTTGACCGTTCATGCTTCAGAGTCGTCTTATTCGATGCCGTCGCTATCATCGTCCGTGAGTTCCAACCCCTCTAAACATAATGGAGTATCGAGCTCTATAGTTGCAACAACATACCACTCACTGCCACCAACTACATATTCCACCTCGAGAAAGCCACTGCATGGACCTCGGGAGCTGCCGACAAGTACCTCAGCATCGTCGTATGAGTCGAATAGATCTCACGAGTCCTCGTCCAATGGCTTCAACACTGCACAACTTCTTGGTTCACTACCGTCGGTGCCGAAGGCACTTCCGTCTGTCCCGAGCTCCTCCTCGATAATGTCTGGGCACGAGATGCGGAGATCTTCACCAATGACGAGCTCATCCTCGCTACGAAATTCACCTAGCCATACGCCTCCACCTCCAACTATTCGACCACCTCCTCCACCACCGAGTGTCCCACCACCTCCCCCTCCTGCGAATCAAGGCAAACCAAACAGGCTCTACAATTTCCCAAGAGCGCTATCTGTAACGGCTGAGACTTTGGCAACCTATATTCACGACGTTCCTGATCAAATCTTATTGTTGGATATAAGGCCTCGTGAGCAGTTCGATGAAGGTCATATCTATGCAAGCAATATCGTGAGCATCGATCCAATTGTTCTTCGTGCAAAGTAAGTATTAATTGCCCAATGTTGCTGTAAATGCATTTCTGACATTGCTTTAGCCAAACAAGTGCCGATTTAGAAGATGCATTAATACTCTCGCCTGCGAGGGAGCAAGATACCTTCAGCAGAAGGCATAAATTCGAACTTGTCATATATTACGACCAGAATAGTCGAACAAATAACTATCTTGGCGGTCCCGTTTCAGACAGTCAACAGGTACCCCTTCACAACTTGATAGACACGATATACGAGCATGAGACTGTCAAAAGTTTGAAACGGCAACCATGTTTATTAGTGGGTGGAATCGATGCGTGGGTAGAATATTGTGGCCGAAACAGTTTGGTCAGTACGAAGACGGCCACGAATGTCGCAAAAACAAAGCTTCCAGATAAGCAAAGAAACGAGGAGGTTTTTGACGTGACGAAAGATAAGATAACCATGACATACGAGCAGGATTACTCGAGCCTTACTCGAAAACCAGTGCCTGAGCCTTACGACCAGAGGTTGAAACGGACTCCGTCAATCAAGTATTCGACGATAGATGGCAATCGAACGCCTTCAGGTTCTTCGCCAAGCAATCATACTTACAATTCCAACACGAGTCACAATGTGGTTAAGGCGCCTCCACAATCCGCCGTGACAGCGGAGGTGTATAATCGCGATATGAACGACTTCTTCCGGAGAGGACCGCAGGCACCGAGCGACCTTATGCCCAAGCGTCCGACACCGGTTGTAGACCGCTTATCATACAATGGAAGAATGTCAGCTCACAGTATGCCTGTTGCAGGCACTGCACTTCCATCTCTTCAGCTACAAGTCTCGAATGACCGGCCTCCAAGGACATCTCCTCAAACGATCGATCTGGCAGCCCAATTCCCACAGAGTCCTACTGTTACGCGGAGCGAGAAACAGCATTCTATTGGGAACAATTACTCGGGTCTTGGAGAAGTCAGCGCTGGACTGACCGGTTTGAAGAACTTGGGAAATACGTGCTACATGAACAGTATTATCCAATGTCTTGCAGGAACAGGACTGTTCGCTCGATTTTTCCTGACTGGGTCATATAAAAAACATATAAATCTGAAGAATAAGCTGGGTACCAAGGGTGAACTGACGTTGGTGTTTGGCAAACTAGTGCATGCTCTGTATAATGATCAATGCACCTTCCTGATACCGACGACTATGAAGGTAGGTTATTGTACAATATAATTTATGGTTCACGTTGCTAAAACTTGTCGTAGGAAGTTACTGGAAGGTTGCGACCTGAATTCGCCGGAAACGATCAGCATGATGCGCAGGAATTTTTGACATTTATTCTTGATGGATTGCACGAAGACCTGAATGTCAATGGTGGAAAGGCCAGGCTGCCACCTCTGACAGAACAGGAGGAACGTATGCGGGAACGGTATACGGTACGATATGCATCATTCCTAGAATGGGAGCGTTACATGAAATCCGATAACTCTGCAATTGTTCATATGTTCCAAGGGCAGTATCAAAGTCGGCTCACATGTACGGTATGTAGATTTACTTCTACGACTTACAGTCCGTTCTCATTCTTGTCCCTTCCGCTGGCACCGGGTAAGAATGTGACCTTAGAGCAATGCTTCGATCTATTTGTTGCTGAAGAGGTTTTGGATCACGATGACGCATGGTATGTTTTACAAATTAGCACGCGCCTACCGTATTAATGCTGAGTATAGGCACTGCCCTCAATGTAAGCAGCAGAGAAAGGCTACGAAGGCACTTCGTATTTCACGACTACCGGTCATTCTAATTATCCACCTGAAGCGTTTTAAGGTTAGTGGTCGTTGGAGTAATAAGTTAGAGAATTTCGTGAACTTTCCCCTGAAAGGTCTGGATCTCACGCCTTATTGGCCGAATTACCGATCGGAAGACAAGGTCTGGCTAGATAAGTTCCCACAAGTAGCAGACCAACAACCTCCGTTCCACTACAACCTGTATGGTGTCGTTAATCATTACGGGTCCGTTAGAGGGGGCCATTATACCGCGTTTGTACACAAGAACAATAAGGGGTGGCTTATCTTCGATGACAGTAGGGTAGCCATCTGTCCTCCCGACCGTGTCGTCTCAAAAGATGCTTATGTTTTATTCTACGAACGAGATTTGTCCAGGGGATACGCAGCAACCACATGATTCCCAGGATTCTCCTTTCTATTTTCTTGTTTTCTCATTTTGTTCGGTTACAGTGGGCAAGTACGGGATAGAATAGCATAAAATACGTACGGCTAGCATTTCGTTTTGGTTTATTCACATGTCGTATGAGTTACGTGAAATTGTTAGTTGTTTACTTCACACATTTATTGTTCGGCACTAACTTCAGTACATTTCGGTTTTGTTACTGGGAACATGGCTTTTGGTGCTATTTTTTTTTGTTGCATTCTGTATTTGTAGAAACGTTGTAAGGATAGTTTTGATTCAACAAAGTTTCAAGTAATTAGGGTTGGCTAGCGTCTACCCTGTGAACCAATATTTCCCTTTGTTAGTGCTGTCATACGGCTATGGTATCACATTATCCCGTAAAGCAATGACTCCAACGACGCTTCTCGCTTGAAGTGAAAGCGACATACACTAAGAACGACGAATAAAATCGCAGTTTCGTGACTCCAGGACAGTATCCATAAACTTCTATAATGGCGGCCGAACAGAGAAAACTGTTAGAGGTATATACAGCCCTATGTGTATTAGAGTCGTTCAGATGAGATCTAACGACGTGATCTAGCAACTTATGGGCGCCGACGCCCTCGCCGGCAGTAACTCCAAACGGCAAGAAATCCCTCTCACAGACCCCCGCGTTTGCAAAAGTTACATCGTTGGCACATGTCCTCATGATCTCTTTACAAATACGAAGCAAGATATGGGTCCGTGTCCCAAGATTCACTCGGAGGGCCTCAAAGCCGAATATATTCGTGAGCGTGAAAATGGTCGCGATTTCAGCAATTTTGATTATGATTATTTGAAGGATTTGGAGAAGTACGTATTGGATTGTAATAGGAGGATTGATGCCGCACAGCGGAGGCTAGAACGGACGCCGGATGAAATTGCGCAGACGACGGCATTGGTGAGATAGTTTAACAGAATTTGAAATGTACTGTGCAGCTTGCTGATAACGCGGCCAATAGCTTAAAGCAATTGATGAACTAAACGAGGGAATCGATGCATCAGTCATGGAGATATCGGTGCTTGGGGATTATGGAATGATAAGTCGTACACTTGAGGAATATCACCATATAAAGATTAAGCGCCATGAGCGTGAATCCAAGGAGAGGGAACTTCGAAATCTCAACGACAATATGGGCCCTTCAGGTCATCAAAAACTGCAGGTGTGCGATGTCTGTGGTGCTTATTTATCGCGACTGGATAATGACCGTCGGCTGGCTGATCATTTCGCGGGCAAGGTGAGTGTTACGGCGGTTAGTGTACCAACGTTGTCGCTAACGGAGTAGATGCATCTCGGATACGCCCAAATGAGAGCGACATATAAGGAACTACAGGAAAAAGTGGCCAGTAGGCCTCCTCCATCTTCATATAACGGCCATCCTCGATCTCAAGATCGGCGTCCAAGCGAGAGAGACCGAGGGAGGGACTACGACAAGTGGGGTCCTAAAAGCAGAGGCAGACGGCGACCTTAGAATGATATGTTGGAGGTCTAAATATTGTACTATAGTGACTTTGTCACTGTCAAATTAAAACTAATTGTAATTATACGGTAATATGTAAACTTTTGCTATGTACTTGATACTTTTGAATTTAATACAAAATCACATCCTCCTACGAATAATGATAAAGAACTTTAAGTATATCATTAGAGCCTCTTTAAGCATTTAATTACCTTCATTCCCTTTGCGATCCATATACAAGTTTACCAAGAATTCGTTGGCTGCTGGATATGCCACGAGTCATTACGCTGATCACTCAGAGAGGCGTCCAAACCGTTCGACGTCGAACGCACCATTACGGCAGATGCCGAAGCTGGAGATGTACGACCAGCAGCTGCCGGTCGGTAATTTTCTGCCGCAGTTGGTCTTTGTGGTGGTGGTGGTGGTGGTGCTGCTGCTGGTGGTGGTGGTGCTGCTGCTGCTGGTGGTGGTGCTGCTGCTGCTGGTGGTGCTGCTGCTGCTGGTGGTGGTGCTGCTGCTGCTGCTGCTGAAGCTATACTCTTTTCCCCAGCTGCTGCTGAGGCATCCCAACTCTCCGCTGCCGCAACAGGAGCCATGTCCCATGACTCCGCGATACCAGGCACCTGTGAACCCCAAGACTGTTGCTCTGAAAACTCTTCAGCAGAAGCAGCATCCCATGACCGAGCAGCACTGTTGGAGTCATAGTCGCGGAGAGGACGATCGGAGTTCTCAGAACCAGTACCGTGAATGCTTCGTGGTGGTCCGCCGTCGCCACCGTGGGTTCCATCTCGAGTTGACGGTCTGTCATTTTCCTGGTGATTTCCGCCTTTTCCTCTATAACCGCCACGGTCGCCGTAGCCTCCGCCATAATCGCTTTTGTCATCTATATGACTACCGCGTCTATCATAATCGCCTCCAAGTCGACCACCACGACTACCACGACTGTATGACGCTCCTCCATTACTATACTTGCTACCGGCCAGACCTCCTCCTCTGAAGTGAAGTTCCTTAGGTGCGCCCGAACCATTCTGAGCATATCCTTGAGATTGTGACTGGCTCCATGAGTCCCTGACCAGTGACCGTGAATCAGCGCGATTTGGAGCATCCAATCCTGAGTTTTGCGCGGTGGTTACTGGAGTTGCATCCCAGCTACTTGCCGCTGCAGAGGTCGGCATATCCCAGCCGTTGTCGGCAGCGGCGAGAGCTGGAGTATCCCATGATGACTGTGACGGCTGCGAAGACTGACCTTGAGCGCGGATTGCCCCCCCGGATTCAAACTTCGGCTCCGATTGGGGCGGCTCCGGATGATGTACTGCAGGCACCAGTGCGTTCATAGGCTCCGCATTCGGAGGAATCGGAGGGGGAGCCGGTGTGGAAGTCCTGTCATTGCTCGCAGTTGTAGGAGTTGCATCCCAGCTATTATCTGGCACCGGCACTGGCGTATCCCACCCAGCGTATTCAGAGCCCGGTGCTGGTGCCGGTACTGCATTGTTTGGAGAGTTCTCCGGTGCAGACCACGATTTCGGAACAAATACCGCTGCTGCCGCCCATGAGTCCTCGCGTGTAGGAGCAGCCTTCGACTCGGTTTGGGCAGGCGTCGACACTGCATCCCGAGTATATCCGACAGCTGGTGCAGACGCGTCCCAACTATTGACAGCCGGTGTAGGGTCCCAGCTATCAATGACTGCAGGTGCAGTCACGTCCCAACTATCGGTTGACGCTGATACTGCTGTATTAGAAGTCGCCTTCGGTTGTTTAACAAATTGTGGAGTCACCGATTTGATATCTTGCGGCTGGTCGGGTCCATTCCTGTTGTTTCCAGTTACAACTGGCGTAGGCGTACTTCCCCAGTTGTCAGTTGGTAAAACCGGTACCGCGTCCCAGTCACTCGTAAGAGCTGCTACAGGAGCTGCATCCCAACCATTACTAGTCGTGGCAGCAGGTTCAGGGCGGCCACTGTTAATGTCGCCACTCGCATTTGGAGGGGGCCACGAACCCTTGTATCCGCTGGTATCGATGTTCCCTTGATCTTTACCGGTCCAGTCGCCATTTGAGCCTGACTCGTGGCCATAATTATCGCTCCTATCCTGCCCGCTGTATCCTCCGCCATATCCACTTCCAGAACCTCCTTCGTCTTCATATCGTCGTCGTTGCCCTTCAAATCGCCGGCGTTGTGGTCGATTTGTCGGCGCCCATCTACTAGCACCGAGACCAATTGCCGTCTTTGACGCCGCAGAACGTGTACTGCCAACTGAATACTCATGGTTAGGTATTGATCCTATTGATCCCGAGCGGGGCGGTCGCGAATCGTGTCGGCCACTTCCATACGGATTGCGCGAGGAAGTCCCTTCTGGCGGACCGCCTGGTTGATCCCAGGACAAATGCTGCGGTTCAGAAGCTGATGAATCTGGCGCACCCCAGCTATAGTCAGCTTGCTTTGCAGGTCGATCAGACAAGTCGGCCGCGAGTGCAGGAGTCGGTGCATCCCACAAATCGTTCGCTACAGCCGGGGCAGGAGTATCCCATGACATCTCTGCCGAAACGATAGCGGCGGTGTCGCCCGATTGTTGTTCCTCTGATGGCGGACCTCTAGCTGGTTGCTCTACCGGATGTATTGCAGACTTCGTGCGTGTAGCTGACTCACTAGTATGAGATGCTGATGTTTGCGATGCCAATCGGTCAGCGAGAGCTTGAGACTGGGAGATTGTAACTGGCGCATCCCAAGAGGCCGACGCTGCTGGTATATCCCATGATGTCGAATGTACGTTGACTGGAGAGTCCCAGGAGTCCACGGCCACAGACGCTGGAGTATTCGAAGATGCACCAGACACACCTGTACCCATGTTCGATGTATTCGAGGCGGCGGATATCGGTCCCGACATCTCTGGCTGTGGCGCGCGGCTGTCCAGAGGTGCCTCAGAACGTTGCTGAGCAGGAAGGGCCTGAAACGACTGCGCTGATCGTGACGACGGCCGAGAACGCGAACGAGTCCGACCAACTGATCGGTCCATTGGCCGGGAAGATGAGCTTGTCTGCGTTGTAGGAACTGGCATGTCCCATGAGTGTGCCTGAGTCGTTGGAGCTGGTACATCCCAAGAACTATCTCGCACAGAAGGCGCCGGCGTGTCCCACGAGTTAGATACCGTCACCGAGGCACCTGGCGTATCCCATGAGTTAGATACAGTCGCCGGAGCCTCTGGCGTAGTCCATGACTAGAAGGATTGAATTAGCGACACTGCTTGTATTTGACGCCAAGCTGCAGTCTGACCACAAGGAATAAGACGTCAACTATCTACATTTCAGCTCAGTTGCGTCAATTGGTGAACGAGATAATAAGCTCGACCATTCAACTTAGCCATTCGCTGATTTGTATGCCGTAATTGACACTGTTCATCGGATCAAGCGCGATGGCGGATGTCAAACAAATTTTTGATCCCAACTCACTTGCGTCATATTGATTGATCTGCGAGGGCTTATCCAAAACTATTATACGGAATATATTCCAACTATTTATTCTGACATCAATACTTCCTAAGATTCGAGCCGCTGAATTGCCAGAAAGGTCGATCGAATGCCAAAATGTGGCTGGTAGTGGTCTCTGCCGACGGTCGACCGCCAGCATCACTTTTTCATTTTCACTCCCAACAGGGAATCTAGCCATTTATTACCAGTGTTATCCAATTACGGCTCGAAAACCAAAAGGCTCAGTATCCAATATTATTAAAAGCTAATATTATTACATATTGATTACCATGTGCTCTTTGACTGGGACGATTTACGAAACATTATTTGTATTAACTCATGTACACAACAACGCCATCAAATGCTATTCATCCTATGAAACCTTGTCTGACATTTTACACATCCATGCTCTCTTCATTACTATCGTCAACATTAAATTTGCGCTTTCCGGAAAGCCTGTAAGACGCTAGAGTCTCACCGGCCACCTGCTTCCGGACCTTGCCCCGCATTCTCTCAATTTCCTCTTCTGCGGATGTCGCATCCTGGGATGCATACTGCAAGACAAGTCGGCGGCCAAGTAAATGCACTCCAGCCAACGACTCCATTGCGTTCTCAGCTTCCTTAGCAGAGACGAATTCTGCAAATGCAAAACCTCGAGCTGTATTGTCGAACTTCTTCGGCAAACGGACAGTACGTAGTTGGCCAAATGCACCAAGAAGCTGACGAATATCTCCTTTCGCTGTTTCGAAGGGCAAGTTCTTGATAATAATCTTCGTCTTCGGAGCCGCCTTACTCTTCGTCTCAGTTTTCAATGCTCCATTGTCAGAACCACGCGTGGATAGCTTAATCTGCAAGCTATGGCCATCCAAAACAAATCCAATCATAGCCTTTCGCGCAAGTTCTGCGGACTCTCTCGTCCTAAACTCCACAAAACCAAAACCCATACTGAGCCACTGCCCTTGGTGCTTAGGATCTTTCTTCATCTTTACTTCAGCACGAATGTAGTCCTGCAGAGGACTGAAGACCGCAGCAAGGTCGCTACTGCGAGTCTTGAAATTAAGGTTCTTGATGAATAAGCTCGTGCTACCGACGCTAGCACTATAATCCTGGTCTTCTTCCGCTTCATCAAGCTTCACCAGTTCGCTGACAGATGGCTTCAACTGCTTGGATGATTCCTGGGCACGCGCCGAAGGCGCAACTGGAAGAAGTGTCGCACTGCTTCCAAGAAGATTCCTCGGGGCTCTCTCCAGATACAAGATCGAGCTTTTGAATCTGCGGTACGCAAGCTTTGCAAAGGCTGCACGAGCTTGAGGTGCATCCACCATCTCGATCACCGCAATCGTATTACTTGGAGGCATCAGTACTCGACGGACATCGCCGTGTTCAGAAAATAGGTCGCGAAGTTCTTCAGTCGTTGTCTCAAAAGGAAAGTTTTTAACTAGGATCACTGTGTCACTGCGACCAGCATTTGCGTCTGCAAAGGCATTGAGGTCCATTCCAACAGATCCAAAGTACTTTTTAGCGTCATCAATCGCGTGAGCTTCAGCCATGGCTTGTCGCACACCGGCGTCAGTGGACTCTGGGTCAAGGAAATCGGCTTTCGAGACACCCATTTTTTGTGCCAAAAACCCGACAACAGCATCAGTCTAGTAGTCTTATTAGTACACACAGGTCGATATAGTCCGGAACATATCACATACATTCATATACAAGCTATTCCATTGGAACTGGTTTTTCGCCGCTGCAGCCTTGCGTTTGAGAGCTTGTTGCTTCTTAAGTGGAAGCTGTGCAAGATCAAACTCGTCCAGTCTGTTTTCACGCTTCGACTGACCGGGAAGAATATGCAGTAGACGGCCTTGGAATGATTGCTTATCTAAACTAGTATACGCGTTGCATGCGTCTTGGCCACTTTCGAACAAAATATAAGCAAATCCTTTTGAATTGTGGGTGTCGTTGTCGACTGGAATATGAACCTGCCGTATCGTTAGCTATAGCCCCACAAACACATGCCGCCACTACATGTCAACAGAAACAAATCAGATATTTCTACTATCTATATGGAAAAATCAACATCCGCCGAAACGTTCAGTTGTCCCTATCTAATAGTAATCATCATTTTGCTTGCATCGGCACCATGCAATCGAGGCTAGAGAACAAAAGTACTCACTTCTTCTAATTTCCCGTAGTCGCCAAACAATTCACGGAGGTCATCTTCTGCGCACGCATATGATAGGTTGCGAACAAACAACCGCCTCGTAGATTGTATTGATTCGAGACTGATTTCCGCTTCAGATTTTCCCAAATTAGTTTTAGCCTCCATTGCCGGTTCAGTATCATCCTCCGCCGCAACAGGAACGACTTGTTCTTGATCGGTAGACGTTTCAGTATTGGCAACCTCCAATATTCGTTTTCGTCGTTGACGCAGCCACTCATCATCCGAAATCGCCGTTGCCGCAAGATTCGGCTGAGTTTCTTCGTCAACTTCTTTGTTCCCGACGATTTCTTCTTCAACTTCTGAAGCAGACTGCGCATATGACACTGCCCGACTGGTCTTGTAGTCGATCTTAGGCACCGGTTCTTCATTGATTGTGATAGTCTCGTCACTCTCCAACCCAGGAACAATGGTTGCGCCAGACAGAGACTCCACAGGCAAACCAGAAAAGTCATCGTTAGCCCAAGTTCTTTCGTTCCCCCGAGGTTTCATGGCTAGCAGGAATTCTCGAAGCTTCGGATCCTGCACCTCATCGGACTCTTTCCCTTCTACTTTCCGTCGTTTATTCGATTTCATTAAACTAGGCTCAATCGGCTGAGCACTAACATCTTTGGCCCTTTCTCGTCGCGGCTTAGGAGCAGAAGGATCATTGATCTGTACAACAAGTCAGTTAAAGCTCATCGTCGAAATCGTCCTCGAGACCAATTACCCCCTTCGCCAAATCAACCTCAATTTTAGCCATTCCAATAAATGTCCGATTGAAGTACTTCACGGCTTCAGCCGCATCCTGCGAAGACCTGAATCCAATGAATCCGAAGCGCCGAGAGGCGCCATTTTGAGTCCTCATCAACTTGCAATCTGTTATCGCACCGCCATGTTCCGCAAAATGTTGTCGAAACCTTTCGTCCGAAAGGGTTAACGGCAAATTCTTCACTATAATTCGAGACCTACAGCTCGCACGAAGATATTAGCTAAAATGTTGTTCAAATATCTGCCGCGAATGACAGGCCGGATCGGCGACAAAGGATATTACTTACATGACGTGACAAGGCTTTATAGCCTAATCAGTAAAATTGGCCCGATATTCTCGAGTGAGTAGTACTTTTTGCAAGTGGATTCGTGAGCGGATAGTATTCGTGTAATCGAGATCGAGGTTCTAAAATAAAAGAATTTCACCCACCGCGTCAAAAATTTTTATCCCGTTGGGTCAGTTTACTCCTTGGGAGTGCCCTAACCGCCGAAGCGCCGACATTGACGTCATAAGCAAAATACAAAATTAGAAGGTTTGGCATAAGTTAGCTCTAAAGAGCGAAACAAAGTCGCTTTATATTGGATTGACTTGGTGCACAGTCGATGACATAGAACAAGTTTGCTAGCCATATCATGCTAATATGACATGTCTATAAACGGTGTTATTAACGATAGTGCTTGGTGTTCCATAAGTCTTGAGTCTCTGCAACTTAACGATCTAAGGCTGTCGTTGATAATTCCTTTACTTCTCTAGACTTCCAAAATCAGTGATTCAAGCAAAATCTTTCACATACCCATGCGCCAGCGATAATACAATGCGAATAATAATACAAAATATACAAGCTATGAACCAGATCGACCCTCAATAACCCTTTACCAAATTCGATTCAGTTGCAGGCAATTAAATGTGCCAATGAATCGCATTCCATTTTACTTAATCTTCCAGCATAACCACAAGTGGACCCACTGTTTTGACACTGTATAAGCTCTCAACGTAGACTCTAGATGCCTGCCCTAAGGCCAATAGCAGCGAGACTTCTTTAGCTGTCATGTTACTCGACGATAAAACTTTCGGTGATTTATCATCTTCGATTATATCATGAATTTGAATTGACTTCAATAAAGATCTACGACGGCGCTAACATTAGCCGCGAGAACGTCAGCCTATCTTCTTGATGACTTACTTATAGTCCACCGAGGATTGTCCATTTACTCGTCTATCCGGCGCACCGACAGCAAATATATCTATAAGGTTCCTATTCAAGTAAGTTAGCAGATGGATATGACCGTTTAAGTTCGACCGAGTACTCTTCTGTCATTGCTACTATGCGAGCCATGGCTTCTTCCCGCTGCATACTATTGTTTTCATCTACCGATTGGGTCGGCAGATTCATAGTCCTTATGCGAATATGTCAGTCGGATCTTACCGTCAATATCGAGTCAATAATTAACATACGTTGCCGCATAGTCGGATAGAAGACCAGTTCTTTCTGCTTGCTGGACAAGGTTAGCAATTAGCAACCTAGCTCGGCCGCGAGACGCGCAGGATTCTTGAACGTACGAAGAGACTATCTTCCTCGCGTCGCCTACATGAAAAACAAACACCCATAATAAAAATCAGAAGAGGCTTGGTTGCGATCCGTAGTGCAGAGTCTGTATTCAGCGGTGGGTCAGATTGTAGTGTGGTGAGGTCGCATTTCCCTCCGCATATAAGTTTGGAGACTGTGACGGGGGCCCAGCAAGACTGCGGCAGAAGAGGTTTCAAGGTTGCGTTCAGCTGGAGATGCGGCGTGCATCCAAATTACGACTGACTCTTATGTGAGGCTTGAAGAGAGCTAATCCTGGCATTTGCTGGCGAAACATTTTCTTACGAGACCAGAACTGTGAGCCATGGTCCTGGAGTATAATAGTCTTTTAGTAGCTATTCTTTTAACACCATATAAACGATACTTCCTTAAATCGCTAATCTAGGAAAAGTAAGTCAGTCTTGTGCGTTAATTTACTTTCTCTTGTTATCTGACAACCCCACTAGCAAAGCTGCCCTTGACTCAATTCGGCAATCGCCCGTGGCTTTCGTCAAAAGAGGATTCTCGACATTGGCAATTCTAAAAAAGCTACCACTGCGGGCAGATGGTGAGATGCCGTTAGATCCGGTGATCTTGCCGTTCACGCATTGGCCTGTCGCATATTATCAAGGGTTTGGCTCTATTCCGTCTGATGTGCCCGTTCCACAAGGAACGGCCTCGCAAGAGTTGATAGCCGCTATTTCCAAGATACCATCGGATACAGTGCTCACATGCGCCACTGTGTATTCAAGAGGAGTTGTGCTCGGCCTAGCAAGCGGTGCAATCGAGATCTTGCAGTGGGATGAATCCGGTGGTACGTCCACAGGCCTGTCTCCTCTATCCACAACAGCAGGACATCGTCGCTCGCCAGTAGTTGCGCTGCTGAGAGTTGCTGCAAAGGACATAGAAGGCAGATCAGAGCTGTTAATAAGCGCAGCTGAGAATGGGTAGGTCGCTGGCAAGCTTTACGATTCAAGACGTGCCTGCACTAACAGATTATTGGAGGGAAATATTAAAGCATTCACTACCTTCCGGACGCGTGCTCAGCTCGGTCACAGTTCCTTTTCGACCAAATGGAGTTTTGCCGATCGACACGTTCCTTCTCGTCTATGGGCGTTCGACAGAATTGCGGATTCTGCATCAAAGTACTCTTGAACCGCATATTATCATGGCCGGTATGCTCAGTACCTGGCCAATACCGCTACCATTATTTGCTGAGAGAATGGTTACGCTAAATGACGCAGGGGACGGGCAGCATTGGAAAATATGGTCTGAAGAAGCTCGAGTGGAGCCAATAACGAGTTTTGGAGCGCCAATAAGTATTTTCAATCATGCTAATGCTCACTTCCTAACCGCGAATCGGTCAAAATCAATCACTCGTGCTAATCGTTCTACAAGAAAGAGTAAGGATTCCGTCAAAATAAAACTTGGAGACCCTGACTATGGTGCGATAATATCAGTCAATACTGTCGGAGAAATTCTATGGCTGATTGTCCAGGTCAATGGATGGTGTCTGTACAAATGGGAGGAGGACAAATTTTTGGAAGTCACGCAGCAGGAATTTAAGGGCATTGGTGGTGCAGCATCGAGCGACGCTGTTGATGACCATCACCGAAATTGGTTTGGTGTCTGGAATCACGCAGGTGACATTACATTTGCAGTTGTCGAGACAATTAATGGCAAAACGTTATGTAAGCCGCAAAAATTACCAGCAAGTGAGAAGCCCAATGGAGTACAGACACTGGCGATGGTATTTAATTTCCCCACAAAGCATGCCGCCCATCGGTCGACTATGGTGTCTCCGAAGGTTGTGGAGCCGAAAGACATTGTTCTTGAGCTTTTTTACTTCGCGGGCGAAATTCGATATCGGATAGGGGATCTACAAACATTTACCTGGTCTCAGGAACAGTATCCTATACATCGCGCGCATCATTTCTTCAACCAGCGACCTCCCCCGAAATCATTTGCTCCTCCTTTTCCTAAATCTGATTCAGACCATCCAACAGCTGAAATAGAAGACGAATCTCACACAATGCCGTCAAATCCACAGTCATCATCTCTGCAAGTGCCAGACTCCATGGTCTCGACGCTCACGGCTGCACTCGCAGCAACACTACCGAAAGGGCCCACTTATGGGCCATGCAATACTGGTACAGTTTTTGCAGGAATGCTTGTCTTTGGGTGTGGTTTGTTTGTGAACGCCTATTCTTTACCCCGCTATCTCCTTGCATTTGAATCACCCGACCGAACTGTCGAAATACAAGAGGAAGGCTCAAATGTGACCCACCTCTCCGGAGTAACTCTGTCCGACGGCAGTGAATATCTCGTCATTGGTACTAGTGGTGGCGCGGTCTACATACTGAATTCTAAGAGCTGGAAAGTTTCCCGTCGCGTAGCACTCTTTGGTTCACCTGTTCTTTATTCCATGTTGCTGTCACGTACGAACGCGTTAATCCGGGATATGATCGTGATTGCTTCGCGGGACGGAAGCGTGTGCATCGTCAATCCACGTGAAGCAAAGAAAATATTCACTATTCCTGGCCATGTTGCGCAAATCCGATTACTAGCAACACCGAAGAACTCGAATATTCTGATCGTACTTTATGAGGATCGGTGTGGATGGGTCTGCAATCTACGAAACGGCAAGATTGACTATCAGGACGAGATTGCCATCGACAATGAGGAGGAATGGGAGATTTCGTATGTATTGCTTCTAGCAGATGAATGAGTCGGTGCTAATATTGGACTAATAGATTCGTCAAGGTTAGACCTACCATACCAGAAGATGAGTTAATATACACGGACTCGCGATACACGATTAATGGTTCGTCAACAGTATTCGTGAACATGTACATTTTGTTTTCAGAACTTACTCGAGCTGCTTCGGAAATCGCTAGGGATGGTGCCTTAGCATCCCAGTCACGTACTTTGATTAACACTAAAGCCGTTTTGTCATCGTTATACTCATGGAGAGCATTTGAAAGCCTGACTAGTTCAGAATTCCGTCCCACGAGTGGCGAATCAAAGGAAATCGGGACCGTCCAGGTTGATTATTCCAGACTTATCGAATTGCTGTTTCTAAAGAGGTTCTCGTCTGTGAATGGTGAGAGCGATGATTTGCCATCTTCCACGGTGGATGTAGTTCCAGCAAAACTAGGATCTCGCGGGATTTCAAATACTTTGACAGTTTTCCACGCACATCAGGACTTGTTGAAAATTAGCGGGGAGATTACAGCGATGGTTCTGATGGTGTGCACGGCATTAGGTCGCTTGCTACTCACGGTGCAATTGTCGGATCCAGCCGGCGTGCAAAACAAGGAGAAAAGTACACTGATAGATGCGTATTACTCGCGGTTTGTGGACGTCTTGTTTTCAACAACGGAGAGTATTGAAGGACAGCAATACAAACGTCCTTGGTTACGTGGGTTCGCCAGGTTTTGGACGTCGGATCACTGCGATATTCGGTCCGCGGCACGGAAATGCTTGGATATGCGGATACTGCAACTGGGAATTCGGCCGAAGGAGTTGTCACTCACAATTTCTCGATGGCGAGTAATGCTCCCTGGGGTCGCGGGCGGAGGGCGAAAGGCGTCAGGAACTTTGTATATTTCGAGACGCCGAGAGAGTAATGCTGCCGACGCATGCAACCCACCTTTGAATCGTGTCAATACTGCTGATAGCCATGAGTTTGTGGGCAACGACGAGTTTTTTGATGATTCGTCAGATATGCCGAGTCCAGCTAGTGGGGTGCCAGGTGATGAGATCGATAAATATTCAATGGACGAGAGTGCAGCACTCGCGACGATTATATTGGGCAACATTGCGATTAAATTTGCCGACCGGATATCACATGTTGCCCATAGGGAGATTGTTGGGGCACTTGAAATTCTGTTTTTACTTAGTGACGGTGCGGAGGGAGGACCCTCAGAGGATGGCAAGTTTACGAAGGAGACGCAAGATATAGCAATTGAATTTGTGGGCACGGGCTGGCACATATGGGGCGATGATAAGTACTTTTCTACGGACGTCGTTATTAAGCGTCTAGTGGATTTCTTGGGCGCAGATCCGACTCCGATGATGACTCCGTTAGGCCAAAATTCATCCACAGATATCGAGAGAGTCAATGGGAATACGACTACACTCACAAGCGCACTTGCAGCACCAGCAATTACCGACGCTGATAACCGAAGGCATGAACTGCTCATGTCCACAGTAATCTCAATAGCAAGCCAGTCAATAAATCGTGCCGTCGAGATATGCTCGTCAACAATTATTAGTGCACCAGGGTTGCAGTCACGCATCGGAGCTGTCAAATTTATGTATTACGTTGTCCGTCAGCGACCAGAGATTCTAATTGACCGCTTGTTCCCGCTAGTTGACGCTACAATAGCGACTCTTGACCCGTCATCATCAGGGGTGCGGAATAAATTGGTGAGTAGCATCACTGCGCTGTTCAATGCGCTAGTCACGACCTATCCCGTCGTTGCTTCACACCGTGCACAGCAACGTCTCGCGCTGTCCATACGGCCAGACCTCCTCCTCGTCTATGACCTCCGCTCAGGAACACAAATGGCTAGTCTCGAAGGGGCTAAGAATCACTGCCTTGAAATCTACTTTTCACCTGAAGGCCGGCACGTGATGGGCATCGACCGCGAAACTAGGGACGTTTTTGTATGGAAACTGGGCCATTCGTTCTTGAGTATGATTCAGAGTATTGGCGGTGGAGGATCGGGATCGATGGGACATCATAGCGGGGTTGGGGCACATTATGCAGCGCACTACAGGGGTGCGACGGCGGATGCTGCTGGACGGGATATAGTGTACCCGAGATTTGTGGGAAAATTTCAAGCGAATATCCAGCAGTTTGCGCTATCCGACTTGAAGGTATCTACTCGATTCATTAAAATCGTGGCAAAATTGTGCTAACTAACGATCCTGCAGGAGGACAATATGATGATCGACGTCTCTTGGAAACAGGAGAAAGTGATCGAAATTACTGTCAAGGGGACACCTCAAATTTTTGACTTCACAAATACATAATAACCGACGATGTTCTTGCATTTTCGTTATAGCGACTGTGAAGTTGACGCGGTGGGAGATCATACTTAGTTTGGTTGTGTTTGGTTGCATTACTTCGCGCATTTTTGGTTTCAGTGTTAGTTTCGAACTTCGTTATTCGGTCTGTTTTATTTGCGGTCATGAAATCGGTAATCACTATCTGCCGGGTTTCACTGGGGAGAGGGATTCTGCTGTACATTACTAAAAATATCATTTATATTATTGGTATTGAAGTGCTGCTACTATATAATTTGTGTAGAATCGAAATTTCCGATATGGCTGTCGACATACGCATACGAGCCACGATCCTGCAAGGAACCCTTGGAAGGGTCTATGCGGCATGGCAGGCTGGTAATTTAGTGTCTCAGTTTCTGTGAGAACTTCCTACTGACCTCTAATTGACAAATCGGCTCACCAGCGTAGTGTTTCACCTTTACACAAACTAGCGAGTGGGAGTGTTCCAGTTCGATTCTGAGATCGACAAACTTGACCCCATCGTTCTCTGCCACTGCGACGCATGCAGAAAGTATCTTACGTCCTTGATACGCAGCCTGTTCCTTTCAAAGGCAACAATGTATTGTTGCCTGTAGCTTCAATGGTGTCTGAAACTATGCGTATTATGACCCCATGCAAAGAACGTAATAATGGCGCTTATTGATAATCCATTTGCACGATGAATTGAACCTTCCTTTCTTCTCGAGCAGGAAGTTGAGCTGCTTGGAGTAAGGTCTCTCGAGGACGAAGCTTGACATATATGCTCTCACCTAGACATATCAACCATTGGCCGGTTTTGGCTGTGAAATCAGTTTGATAGCGTCTGATTGATCCGACGAAGTGTGCAGCCGTCTGTAGTCTGGTAAATAGAACGATGAAATAATCATGAAATAACGCAAAAAACGACACTAGCCGATCGCAGGCAGAGTATTGTAGTAGATGTCGGACTCAAATGCGGTTGATCCATATGACGGATCGTATTGTTCCAGCAGTCTAAAGGTCATCTGGATCTAAGATTGAGGGTCAAGATAATCCACGGATCTTTGGCTCACTACCATAATTAACGAACGTATAGCGCTGATGGTACTATTAATTTGTCGTCGATCATTCTATCTCATTGTGACCAAGATGTCAGATAAATACGACGCATAGAATTGTGACGTCGATCTATACTATTGGCTTGTCACGGTGTCCATCAGTTGCCGTTAGACGCGAGAATTGATTGAAATTCGACAAATCCGACACAACTTATCATAGCCCCGATTGGCAAACGTAACTTAGCTGCTCTATGGAAGCCAAGCCGATATAATGACACTGCCAGTAGCATGGTCGCAGTCGTCAGATAATGGGTTCATATCACGCCATCAACAACAGCTAATTGAGTGCAGTTACATCATCTTAGTTATACTTTTCGACGGGCCTTCAACAACCAAGTGCGCGACAAGAAATCCTCTGGTTTGTGCGTGACGCCCAAACGCATATACTATTAACTGAAAACACATGTATTTATATGCATGCTATCGTCCTATCTATTTACACGTGAATCCGGGCTCACGAACCCTCGCGAGCTACGCTCGGCGCAACTATCGCGACAATACTCGACTCTCGTGCTCTCGGACAAACGTTACTTCCCGACTCGCCATTCCGGAACCGTAAATGCTCTTGCAGTGGACCACGTTGCCAACAGATATATGATATCTGGTGGTTCGGATTCACGAATTTCGATATGGGACCTTAATTCACGAGAAGGACTACGGCACAGGTATGAAATAGTGGCCGGGATTCCCCCTAAGAAAGGACACAAATATGGAATATCTGGGATATCATGGTGGCCCTTTGATAATGGAATGTTTATAACCGGATCCTTTGATGAGACTATTAAAGTGTGGGACACAGAGGCATTGGAGGAGGTTTATAAGTTCGAGATGGGCGCTCGAGTGAACGCGCACGACATATCGTCAGCTGCGGAACATTGTTTGATTGCATGTGCAGCAGATTACACTGCGATTAGACTGGTAGATCTGAGGTCCTCGGGTGCCGCCCAAATGCTATCATCTCACGAAGGAACGACCGTGAACGCCATCAAATGGTCGCCGACGGATCCGTTTATGTTGGCCAGTGGTGGATCGGATGGAACCGTGCGATTGTGGGATATTAGACGTTCAGATGCCTGTCTGACTGTTCTCAATTTGGAGAATACTATAGGAAAAGGTGTCATTGGCTGCGTCAATAATGACTCGAGTCTGCGGACGGAATCATTTTCTTCGTCGTCTACGGCTGCGTTTAGTCAGGTTAAGTCTCACCGTGGCGTCGTCAACGGCCTGGTATGGCTCGAAAATGGCAAGAAATTAGTATCAACTGGCACAGATGAAATGATTCGGGTATGGGACTTGACACCGCCATTTACGCGTGACACGAATACGCTTGTCAACTTCGGACCTCTGGTGCGGAATCGATATTTGCAGTGCATCAATTTGGTGCTCTCACCTGTGCGTGACTGTATTCCACAATTGCTGTTCTTCCCATCCGATACTGGTGATATCCTCGTGTTCCAAGTTTTAACCGGGATTTTAGTCCGCCGACTGGCCGTATCGCTTAATACGCGTAAACGAACATGTGGACTTGTATGTCGAGGATCTGAGTATGTCGAATTGTTTTCTGGAAACAGCGATGGTGATATCATACTGTGGGAAGCAGAACAGTCCGCGCGAATGCCACACGAACAAAAATACACTGCGAATCTACCGCGGAAGAACATATTAACAGAAATTTACAAGGGTTTGGAAATGGAGATTAATTGATATCATGTGCATATAGTTCTCTGTACGATATATTGTATCATACCAAAATGCATCACAGACTGTAAATGTCGAATCAATATCAACAATTCTCTAAAGCGCGTACAAATCATGAGATCATAATAATACAAATATGCAAATATCCGTCCGTGTACATGCATTCATAAAGGAGTTCCGCCAGCGGTATTGCCATACTTAATAGCACTCCATGAAGAACCGGTCGTGCAAGCAAACAGGTTCGTCGAGAAGGGAAGAGCTGTGGTAAATGCGCATGCAGCGCAGTTCCAACGGTATGAAACTCTCGCGGCGATATCGAAGGCGGGACTAGCGCCTGAAGCATCTTGTTCGATGACGGCAGATAAATCTTTATTGGAATATGTCGCAGTGCGTACGGATCGGATGGCAATAACTTCTTGGCGATGCTCCAAAATTTGTCAAAATCATCTAAAGAACATTTTAGGAAATAATAGATTGATAGTAAGTTTTCAATACGTACGTTCTTCGACACCAGCCCACATTTCATCCGAATCAGTCTTAGACAAACTCATCACGGCATTCGCATTTCCTCTTCGAATGAAGTCGGCGTCCTTCACTCTATTCATCCAATGCTCCTTTACAGCTCCCGCACTCGTTATACGCAATAGAATATCGGACGGATACTGAGAGTGATGTAACATCAACGTCCACGGTAAATGCCAGTCATGATCTGGATTGTCTGCCTGAGTTGGATCCAAACCCGTTAGAAGGTCATAAAGCAAGCCGATCGGCCAATTCCTATCTCGCATCGGTTAGTATGTGCCTGCTATATGAGATCGACACATATAATGCGCACCATCTCAGAGGCACTCCCTCAAAATCCAGCCACCATTCTGACGACAGCGATGTCTCAGCATCGCGAAGGGAAGGCTTGAAATATGCGGTTATCCTGCCAAAATACTGCGGCAAGTACGATACTCTGGCAGCATTGATCTGCATAGGCGCGGTTAGGACTAACTGAGCATCTAAATCGCGTGAACAGCCACTTACATAAAAGGGTTCAACAGAGTCTAGTATCCTGCATTCATCGGGCGCGAGAATTATCTGTAGTGGAATTACGCCGTCCCACACCTTGCGCCGTACATAGGAGGGAGCAATAGAAGGCGACGAGATAGACATTCACAACGTACACTATGTCCCACTGTGCATCATTCGATTCTTAGATACCATACGCGGAGACAGAGCTAAATATCGTACGCTACTGTTCCGTTGCAGTCAACAAACTTGACCTTGGCACCGGAACACAATCCAGTCAACCAGACTACCTGCTAAAAGGTCCGGTGTAAGAAATTGACAATCGCGCTAAACCTTGCGAACTAGTTTCGCCAATACTAATCTCTGGTTGACTTTGCTGATAATATTTTATGAGCTCGTGCCTATCATGTCCTCCGAGAGAGTCACTCCGCAAACACCTATAATTGTTAAGCTGTGCTTTGACAGATAATTCAACGACTTGAGCGGAACCCGAGGTAACGCAACCCATATGCCGGACGGTGACCCGTCATCATACGAAACCCATCCGACAGTGAGCATTGGTTAGGGTCCGTTTATTATCTGAAATAAGCGCCCTATTCCAAGCAAAACCGCGATATTCGCAGTCGCTGCAGTGCGAAACTTGAATTGTCCAAATATTCCCCAAATTTTCCTGCTCTCGCCTAACTACTCCGGAGATCCGCAGATATTTTTACAAGATCATAGTCGAGGAGGCGACTATCGGTGAGCTTCGGCTTTGGAAATATATATGCTACCTGAATATACAGTTCAGTCATTAATAACGTGGAGATACTACTGAGGGGGTTGATGATTTGTGGCAGATAATGGCACCCGGTGGTAATAGAGCAGAGATTCAAAATGCCAAGGCCAAGGTATGATCGCTCGCGTCATGATCCTTCCGGATTCGGTAAAGGAGAAGCAACAGTAAAGAGTATTGCTAACAATTTTTTGGTATTTAGTTGATTGAGTCATATAACCAAATTTTGGAGGAATTTACGACCGGTTCGGAGTTAAAGAATGTGGGCAATTATTCTCTATCTCGGATGATTGGCAAAGGCAGTTTCGGCAAAGTTTACCTAGCTACACACAAGTTGACAGGTACCAAAGTGAGTTCACGAAACCGGTCTTTAATGAGGGGTGAACTTACACGCGAGTTCAGGTTGTCCTCAAGTCAGCGGAGAAGTCAGATCTGAATCTGGCTCGGGAGATTCATCATTATCGGCAGTTAATTCACCCTCATATTGCACGGCTCTACGAAGTCATCGTTACAGAAACTATAGTTTGGCTAGTGCTGGAATATTGTCCAGGTGTGTACTGCCATATCAGCCCAATAGAATCAAATCTAACTTGCGTATTAACCAGGCGACGAGCTCTATGCATATCTAATACGGAAACGGCGGCTTTCGATAGATCAAGCACAACGGATTTTTGCGCAACTATGCGGTGCCGTAGCATATATTCATACAAAGAATATAGTTCATCGGGATCTGAAGCTGGAAAATATATTGATGGACAAACACGAAAGTGTGAAGCTGTGCGATTTCGGCTTTACTAGGGAATGTGAGCCTAAGCGATTATTGCAGACATTTTGCGGTACCATATGTTATGCTGCGCCTGAGATGGTTAAGGGAGAGAAATATCATGGCCAATCCGTCGATGTGTGGTCGCTGGGAGTCATTCTTTATGCATTGCTGTGTGGTGAGCTACCCTTCGATGATGACGATGAGGTCCAAACCAGACTGCGGATATCGAATGAAGAACCTGTATATCCGGATTACATACCAGAAGAGGCGTTATTGCTTCTTCGATCGATGTTATCAAAAAAGTCAACTGAAAGACCATCAGCAACTGAAATTTTACAGCATCAGTTTCTTGCACCTTATAGCTCAACACAGATTGCGTTGCTCCTTTTACCGGATCCTGTCCCATTTACGACTAAATCAGAGCGGGATTTGTTGGATAGGTTGCGGCACGCGTTTGTTGATATTGAAGCGGTTAAGGAAAGTGTGGTCAAGCAGAAATGCGATAATATGGCGGGGTGGTGGGCCCTTGCACTGGAGAGAGAACAGCGAAATTCCAAGAAATACAAGAAGAAACGAAAGTCGGATAAATATAAGCGATTGGCTGAAGATTCATTGACTCGACGGCATACTGACGTCGCAAGTAAGTTCTGCAATTTGAGGATGTAATCCATTAGCCACTGCTGACAGTACTATTAAGTGCCTTTACGGAAGCCTGCAACATCCGAGAGCAATGCGACACGTGTCTCGAAATCTGTGGAGGCGACACCAGAACTGGACCGCGGCCCAATCAATGCGACGAAAGGACAACTGATAGACCGATTCATGGATCATGAAGAGAAGAAGCCGTTGGCCCATGGTCTGGCCGGTGCTTTTGCTTCTGTGAAACACTGGGCGTCAGTTTCTCATCTAGGTTTGAAGCGGTCTAGTCTTCTACGTGCAGACTCTGGTACTCGACGGTCATCAATACGATCATTCTTTTCGTTGGGTGCGACATCGACCAAAAGTAAGACTCTAGACCATAACGATACTGGTGCTGGGAATGCCAGAAACTCTCCCAAGGCTACATGGGACAAAGATAGGAAAGGTGTTACCGATTCTCGAGGCAGTGGAGCGACGAAGGTCAAAACTAATGACGTGCAAAAGGACCAGCAGAATTTAAATCATGATAGCAACGATGTCGAAGCATTGATTTCTGAAGATATTGAGATCCATACAGAGGAGAATGGAGGGGTCTTGAAATCACTAAATGGACGCAGAATTAGGAGAAACGTACCGCCGTCGGTGAAATTGGCGATCCCAAATCGAATGTATAGCTCAGATTCAATGAGGTCGGCTTCTGGAGATCGACATCATTCCCCTAGCTCGTCTTACATCCCTCGAATAGGGCGAACATCAACTTCATCATCCGTTTCGTCTCTCATTTCAGCATCACGCCATAAATCGACATTGTCACGAGCTTCGAGCACGTCCAGTAATTCGATATCTTCTCGCAATGCATCGCGGTCTCCACGGTCGAGCTCGAAATACCTTCCGTCAACACCGACAGTCGACCATTTTGACCGGGGACGAAGGAGTTGGCGGCAGTTCGATCGGAAATCTACGAGAATGAAAAGCTACGATGACGATAGTGTGAGTTTTAGTAGCACGACTCCATCCATAAGTTCAGCCCAGTCGTTGACGCCGAATACCACGCTGTTCAGTAACACTGGCTTTGGCAGCATGGGTCGGGGTAATCGATTAGGGCGACAAAGGACAGGGTTTAACGAGACGGTGTTTTTTGGGTTTGGGCAGGGATCAGCAAGAGAGACTTACGAAGGATCCTCCTCCAAGCGTAAGCGAATTCCATTCCGCGGACCGAGAGGCCGGAAAGGTGTTTCTGAGAACGCTGGAGACCCCGGTCTAGCGGGATCATCGGGGTCTAATGTGCGGAGAAAGTCTGCTGATGGCGACGTTATAGAGGAAGTCGATGAGCCTGAGACCGTGGACGACGAAGCGGAATTTTCGGACGATGAGGGTGTAAACAGTAGGCGTACTAGTCTCGCGGATTAATTGGTTGGCATATAGACTTGATTTGTATTGATTGCTGGATGTAAATTATCTTGGGAACTGACTGTTATGGTTATTGGACAAACGAAAAAATGATAGACTGTTGTTTGTGGTGATTTTGCTCGGTTGTTGGCATAGAAAGGTTTAATGTGACTAATATAACGCAAATTAAGCGCTGTGTATATAAATATGTATGTACTAAATCATGTAATATGTACAATATTATTGGACTGATATAAGTACAATGTGTTTGATGTCCAGTCCTATGCCAATGTCATTGATGCCTTCTCGAAAGTGCTTTCACGTGTGCAGAATAGATATGTATGATCGTTGGTCCAAGCAGACACTACAGGGCGTCCGCAATAGATGTAAGGCTATATGCCGTTGCGTTTCCTTCGTAAACTCTCCAACTAAAGAAGCCTGTGAGTTCCCTTTCGACATCGTTCCTTAGATTGTACTTCGAACACTCGCTTACCCATTCGGCCTTGCACTCCTTATACGCATCAAAATATTCCTTGCACTCCTCCCTTGCTTTCTTCGCGTTAAACCGCGACCGTTCCAAACAGCGTAACGACATTTGCGACGTCAATTTACACGGATCGTAGAACTTCGACTGTCCTTTCCTAAATCACCCAATGTGAGACCTAAGCACTCACGTATTGATTTTCACACACACTTACGTCGCCATTGCAATTTGATGTCGCTCATCATTCGGATCGTCCGGAAACATCTGATTTGGCCGCGTCTCATACCGCCTTAATATCTCCTCCGGGCTATCTTCTTGTTCATATTCTGGTTTTGGCCGTCGTGGGACTTTGATACCTGACCCCGGTGGCATGACCGCACTAATTTCTGACGGCATTATTATTCACGTATACGAATTCAATCCTCACAAGCAGTGTCATGTGGTCGAGATATGTCGGTATTTTAAGGTGCTCTATACGGCCATACAATACCCCTACCCCTACAGGAATCTTAATATGAGAATGGCGGCAAGGTCACGCACAGGAACCATATCAGGGTTTAGGGTTTACCCTTCCGAAATCCTCGTCTATTACGGTTATGACCACCGATTTTTACTGAAGCACCATGTTGTAAGTTTACAAGTTGAAGAGAAAACTTACCGTTATCGTCCTCTAGTAAACATATTATCTCAATTTGAGCTTAATCACTGTAAGCTTGATGACGCCAGATATTTTTCTTTGTACTCGAATTGCTGTCAGTAGTTGTAGGGAGAGTTGGCTGGAAATAAGACAGGGTAACCTCAAACGAATCCTTAGAGCGCGTGTGAGTGTCCTCGGGAAAAATCAAAATCTTTGAAGAAAAATTGACACAGTGCCCCACCGCGAAGACAACACAGCGATCAATTATTGATTGGCATTGACGACAGAGGGAAGTCCGATTTGAATTTCGAATTTGTAAGTGAATTTTTCAATTGAATACACTCTGGGGACGATAGTGGGATGTTGGAAGGTGGTCGTGGGAGTATCATCTACTCAAGGTCGCTAACGCATGATAGCGTAAATAAAGACAAGTCGGCATTGTACGATTCCCATACGAATAAATAATTGGTCGACACATATAACTGCACAATGACGAAACGCCAGTGCGTATATTTAGTTTCCGGCATCGCCAGCAAATCTCGAAGTATCGCACGACAGTCCGCTGGCACATCTAGCCGGTCAATTTCTTCCACGACGGTTTCCAAGTCTGTACTATCGACTTCATTATCATTTCCGGTTTCACGTCGTCCACGAGTCGCACCAGTAGCTCAATCCGTTATAAAGAGCAGCTCGCGGAGTCTTTACTCGGCGCCAAAATTGGAGAATCAGGACTACTACTTAGCGAATGGCATCCCACCGTTTATGACCAAGGAGACATTTAAGCTGACGTGGGTTGACTATCAACAGTATTTGGCGAAGGAGCTCACCAAGAGGACTCAAGGTATATGCGTTGACGCTTTCGTAGCAGCATTGGTCAATCCGGAAGGAAGATGCTGACACCCATTTAGACACCAGATTCTCTAGTATGACGCCCTTCAAGATTGTGGTTGCTACCGCATTACACGCTGATCAAGCAGCCTTGTTCAACTTCGCATCTCTCACCCACAATAATCACTTTTTCTTTGACTCATTGGTGAGTCGCTCTTGATATCCTCTTATTGTGCACATACTAACGAAAGTGCAGCGGGGCGTAGATGCTCCCCTAGAGACTACAGAGCCACTACCCGCTGTTTTGAATGCTATCGAAGACAGTTTTACAAACATCGAGGAACTCAAGGCGCATATGTCGAGTATCGCGGAAGCTATGTGCGGCAATGGCTTCGTTTGGCTTTTGCAGAGCCCCAAAAAGAAGCTATATGTCTCCGCGACATACAACGCTGGCACACCCTATGGCGTTGAACACGCTCAGGACTTTGATTTCAATAGCCCATTTTCCAGATCTAGACTGAGTAATGTTGCCCAGCGTCAGCGAAATTTGCTTGACCGAGAGGACGCGATTGAGGGCAAGCCGATGCCGCTTCTATGCATTAACGTTTGGCAGCACATGTATCTTAACGACTATGGATTTGGTGGAAAGGCGGATTATTTTCAGAATTGGTGGAACTCGATTGATTGGCTCAAGGTTGAGGCACGATTGAATGCTGTTTCTGCGAACTCGTTCCGAGCGCGGGATCGTCAGCTATTGTAATTTCACAACCCCTCCCTCTGATGTCCCAAAACATTTTCTTGACAGGTGATAGAGTTCTAACTATGACTGAGCCGGAAACCAGTTTAAATGTACATAGATGTAACCAGTATTGTATGAAGTTTCAACATTGCTTTTCTGTTGTGTACATAATCGTCTCAAATATCATACAAACATTTACTCCTTTAATAATCTATCCCTTAACCGCTACTCAGTAGCCTTGTTGATTTATCACTTCTAGTCCTGTGCCCCGATTGATTTGCACTCGCTTGTCTTCGCCACCACTCACGATTCCTACAGTCTTACTCCAATGAACGGCAAACACCTTTGCCTTATCCGCTGTTTTAGATTCTCTTGAAATGACATACATACTCTTTTGCGCGCGGACGTCCCATACCCGCACCGTTCCGTCGTGGCTCGCACTAGACAACATATACTCGCTCTCCGGACTTCTCGACAAACTAACTACAAAGCTCGTGTGTCCAACCAACGTCCTCGTCGTTGTAGCATCTGCAGCAGCTCGTGGGTCGTGCAAAGTGACATGCCTTGCTGAGCTACCGCTGCACAAGAGCGACAATTCTGGTAGCGCAGTAATTGATAGTAACGGGAACGACGTTGTGCGAGTATCAACCAGCGCACCAGTAACTAAATCCCACGTCTTGATTGTGTGATCCAGCGAGACGGAGTATCCTACCGTGCCGTCCTTCGGGTCAAAAATAACGCCAGTCACGGGTCCCGTGTGTGAGCCCATCATTGATATCGGTCCCCGGGACGGCACCACTGTTTTCTTCCGTCGCTTGCCCGACATCTCCCGCGTCGAGACTGAGACAGTGGCTGGTGGGGCTTCTTTATAATTCGTAGTCCATAGTCCGACAGCACTATCCGCGCCCGCGGAAAGCATGCGCGAAGTGGCCTTGTTAACGGCAATATCCTCGACTGTAGACTTGTGTCCCGTGAACGTGCGCGCCGAAACGACCGTTTGCGGCCCATTGCTACCAAGAACATCGGCCATGTCTTCGTCTCCTTGGTTGTCCGCGACAGGGACTTTCCAGATTCGAATCGATCGATCCATACCGGCAGACACGACCTTGTTTTCGTCTAACCACCGTACGGATTTGACAGGTCCCGTATGTCCGCCGAATTCTGAAACTACTGAACCAGATAAATTCCATGTCCGCACGATGCCATCATAACAGCCTGATAAAATTGGGGCAGATTTGGCATTACTTGAGGGAGCCTCGATCACATCCACGGATGACACCCAGTCTGGATGCGAATAGGATGCAAGGAACGTGGGCGGTAGGATGGAACGGGTGTATTCGAGTGCGAGCGTATGTTCTGAGGATAGTCCGTTCTGTATGATGTATTCTTCTAGTGAAGTCCGGAGTAATTCCGAGTTAATTAAGAAGTCGAACGGAATTGGCCTTTCTGTTGAGATATTAACTTCGTCATCCTTTCGAAACATCCGCCGTTTCCATTTTGTAAATTTGTATAAAAATGCCTATAGAAAGAGTGTCCATACCTGTAGCTAACAAATGATTTACAACCTCAGATAGTCCGTAACGCTTCAGAGAAAGCGGAACATATAACGGCACCTCAGGAACAGCGAAAGCCTTATCCAGCGTTGTCAACGTAATCATGATTTGTCCCGTCGCGTCCGACAACCCGCTGGAAACACCATCTTGTGAATCCTCGGCCGACATTATTCAGAATTTATTAATAACACGTATCTATCAAATAGCAATCAGTGCTGTACGTGGATGTGTAACAGGTAACTGTGCGCTTGCTCAAATCCTTGAGAATCTGAAAAATATTTTTGGTTGGGACTATAAGGTTGTGACTTAGATTAAGAGAAGTTGTGATAAATCTGTGATCAGAATGAACTTTCCGACCTAACCCAATGATTCTTGGAAGCCTTGATGTCACAAAAAAGTACTGTTTTATTGAGACAGCACCCGAACATATCCCAACTTCCCCGCCATTGTCGGACAATTTAGATTAAAATCCATTTAGGAAGACCAAACAAGGCTGTCAAATTATTATATACAATCTATAATACGGTACTCCGCAATCTTTCGCTCTTCAATAATATGTCGTTCTAGCTTCTGCTCCTCGTCTAGCTCAGGTCTCCTCGCAAGTTCGATGATCTGCGCATTATTACAGATCTCCTTCCCTGCACCAACTCTATTGAACGTCACAACCGCCGCTCCGGCAATATCATCTACATCAACGGCAATCGTCCAACAAGAGACCCTAACTTAGGCACTCTCCGCGACAACCTCAATAAGCTGCCTGAGCGACCCTCACACAACTCTTACTCACGCATCCAATGCACTACACTTGGCCGCAAAATAATGGTTCCGATCAAACCGTGTAGAAACTGTATCGCGCTGCATCGCGTTTGGTCTCGCCCTACTTGAAGTGCGCATAGTGCGAGGCGACGTTGGCGCTGGCGCTGGCTGCGGACAATCTGATCGTCGTTTAATGACTGCGCTCGCGTTGCTGCCCGTTTTGGCCAGATTCAGGCCTAGACCACAAATCATTATCTCTGGGTCTCGTCGGCATGGCGGATGCAACGTTTTTTTTGTGGTTAGGATGTTCTTGATTGAGAGGGTCGCAGATACAGTCTTGCGCGACCAGAGATTTGTTGATTTGGCGACAGGATTTGGCCGTGATGGTCTTGTTACCCGGAATGCATTGTTGTGCGTAGTCGACCAGGAATGAGCTGCTAATGAGGCCACTCCGCGGACGACGATCAATGTTGCCTCAATGAGTTTCGTGTTGAATTGAGGTATCTGGCAACAACAGGACAGCAGAGATAGGACATCACCGGCATATGCCTGTCCAGGCAACAATATGCCACGATTGACGGAGCCTGACTCACTCTGCGCGCGCCGCTGTGATTTATAACAAGGTTTTAAAGTTACAGCAAATATATGTACTATATTAAGGTAAACGCTAGAGAAACACGCGTCTTATATGTAGTCCATACCAATAAAGAGAGATTTTCACAATAGCACAACAAAATACAAATACACAATAACAAACAAATCCCTTAGAACGCAGCCGACATCCATAACAAGATATCAAAATGATACAAACCTAGAAAGCTGAGAGCGAAACAGATGAAAATATCAACCAGCATTATAGATAAAATCCCATTTTTGTTCAGTACCCAAATACAATCAAACAACGATTGAATCCCACTAGTTTATCATATAATCCAAAGCAAACACAATGTAAATTTAATCCGGCACGCTCATGCGTTCGACTCAATCTTCTCGAGAACAGCGTTGAGATCTGACTCGGTGACGACGACGCCAGACTCAGAGCACTTAGCTTTTGTCCGTAGCTCTGAGCACAACCCGTCAATGTCAAGGTCACCGAACTTGGGGTGCATGGAAATTCGATCCCACAGCGCCGTGCAGCTCATAAGCGGTTTGTTGTCAGCAGGAACAACCATGTCGTCATCCTTAGAAGCTCCGGACCCGGAAGCGGTATCATTCAAGTCACCAACGTTATCCAACACACCGTCATGAGTGAGCTCAGGAAGATTGAAATCCTCGTCGTTCGTGCTGAAAATAGGTTCACGATATTCCGAGAACAAGTCGTTCTCAAATGAAGGCGGGCTCAAGATACTGTTCGCGTGGGCCTTGGGAATCGGGTTTTCACGTGTTCCACATGCCATGGAAAGCTGTGCGCAAAAATCGTCCTCATCGTTGCCATACAAACTACTCTTGGGGATCGGGCACGCTGGCGACTGCTTGGCTGATGTGGTCGCGCCTGTAGTAGTCAGGCCCGGTGAGCTTGAAGACGACGTAATGGTACTGGTTGGTGAATAAGCAGAGAACATGGTCTGCCCAAACGGGATGCTAGCCATTGGCGAGGTGGCTGCTGACCGTGGATGGGCCTGTCCAGGCTTGGCCTGACCTTGCTGAGAAACTGGACTCTGCTTGGAGAACTTGGGATCCGCACCAAACAGAGGGAATTCGAATGTGAATGGGGTAACGTAGTTGTGGCCAGAGCTAGGTGACGTCTTAACAGATGAAGACAGCGACTGCCGTTTGCGGTATTCCTTCAACTCAGACTGTAACCTATCGACCTGTTTCTTCAAAAACTGATTTTCAGTAGTTATCGAGTGAGCATCATTCTCGAGCTCGGCCACCCTGGATTCCAAGTCTCGTAAGTGCTTCTCCTTGCGCTCACGGAACGCTCGCTGAGCAGCTCTGTTTTGCGCCTTTCGCTTCTACAAACGAAGTTAGCAATATAGTGAAATCAAAGCACAGAGGGAACACATACGCTCGACGGCTCAGCGGTCATCAACTTTCGCCCAGGCTTTTTCTTGCCATCCTCAGGCTCGGCGGTATTCGTGTCTCGTCTCTTGGACTCGGTCTCAGAAAGGTCATCGTCAGAATCATCGTCCAAAACCTTTCGCTTCTCCTGCTCGGTAAAAAATGCGGCTGTAGCATGTCGCTGAGCGCCGTATTGGACATTAGGGCTGCTGTCGCGTGACGATGATGACGACCCTGGTGCAGCACCGACAGATGTTTCCGGAGTCGCGGTCAGTCGAGAGGTATTGAGAGTCGAAGTCTGTGAGGTGTCGCTGGAAGTAGTGGCAGGTCGTGCGACGCCGAAAAGAGTCGATGGCGAAGGCTTCTGGTCGATGGTCGTCTGAGGTGGGACCGTTGTCAACAATTCCGGCATTTGTGTCAATTCGTCTGCACCGAAATCAACGGAAGAGAAAGGGGACAACGAGGGAGAGGGGTCATTGGAATTGAGGACCGAGTCACCCGCAGCGTTCTGGAGCGAAGAGTAGTCACCGAGAAAGTCAGACGACGACAGAGCAGCAAGGAAGCGCTGTGTGTCGTCTGAGAAATATTCGTTGCCGAAAGTGTTTGTCATTGTGACTGGTAAGTAATCGGTTATTCGAAGATGGCGGAAATTGAATCGCGAGATTTGTAATACTCCGGCTGACACAACTAGGGAGAAACGCGTAGAACAGGCTAACAACAGCGGATGCCGGTGAATCAATAGCTATTCACCGATCAAAGAGAGGCAGTGGTGATGGATGGATGGATAGAGACGGAGGGACGCAGAGAATACTGGTTAGCGGCGACGGCACTCCCGCAGTGGGCGACCGGTACCGCGCCTGAATAGAGCGGCCTGGCCCAGTCTGCTGGCAACGCGGGCGGGCGGCAGAGCTCAGCATAATCATAATGTCCGCTCTCGGCCACATAACAGTGCAGTACACCCTGTCCCGGCCGCAGTATCTGTCCCGTGCGCGTCATCCGTTTATGCCAATCCCAGCCCACCTTGGAGACCCAACCAATCTCTACAGCGTCACTATTACGAAAGACTATATGATGCTTGTCTTTTTGCAGACAACAGATAGGACCTCCTCCATGATCCCTTGGCCTGCGAATCCGGTATTTCGAATGCGGACACTGCCAAGTCGCAGAACGCGACGACATTATTGCTAGCACGTTCCCCATTAAGTCATTTTTAGTCGCCCGCCAGGCGCCCCTGAGAATATCTCCCAGCCAATCTGGTTGTGGACTCCGTAGATATAGAGTTTGGGCAATTACGGTTGACTCAGAGCTGCGACAACAATGACGTTGGCGAATACGAAAAGCAAATTGAATTCCCGAGATCCCGGGAGCCACCTCATGCCGTAAAGGGGAACAAAGCGAGCAACGACAAGGTCACGCGGGGGACAATGACAGGAACACAATGCTATGCTGCTTAGCTCCCGTTGATGCGATGAATGGCATCCTGTCATAGCGGTTTGTTATCTGATCCCCCACGCCGATGTGGCTAATTGACTTCCGAAATCCGTCGTCCACCGCAGACGCTCTTTATGTTCGTCATAATGCTGTAACAGAGTGGAATATATGTGATATTGGTCCGTTACTATCATGTCTGCGTCTATTGCATTTTGTCCTAACTTCCACAGTTCCACTAAGCTCCGTTCCAATAGCATCGATAGTAGCAACATAGTTTGAATTCATGTTGTTGTACAAGTGTAACACAATGTGCGGCTTAAAGACGCTATCATATCGGGTAAATAATAGCTGTGGCCGGGGTAGATCAGAACTGAGTCAGTCATGTTCCAATCCCAGATATACGAGCACGACAGCGAATCATGCTGAACGAGCTTTATACAGCAGTTCGGACAGATGGGCAACTACTTAGTGACCGACATTCAACGTTCCAAGGTTCATAATCCAATAATATACACCTACAGTACAATAAATCCAACGATCGAATTGCCTAGACTACAAGACCATATCCAAAACTCTTATCATTAAGCTTACATTTACTTGCTCTTAGCTTCAATTTCATCATTATACTCCTTGGCCAATTTTAAGATTGCTTCATTTCCATAAATCTCAACTCCCGATCCACCCTTCTGAATAGCCTTCAACGCAGCCTTCGCAATGTCTTCAGCATCAGCACCCATCAACTTAGCCGCGTTCCCAACAAACGGAACCTTCTTCAAAAAATTCAACACGCCCTGCGCAGTACCCTCCAAAAAAGCATGACCTTCCTCCCTCTTCCCGAGAATCAACGCTGGACGCAAAATAATTGTCCGCTCAAACCCAATCGCCTCAACATCCCGATCCAGCTCGCCCTTCATTCTATTATACGCAAAGCGCGAGTCCACAGACGCTCCCGTGGCCGAAATCAGGACGTAGATAGACGCACCGACCGCCTTTGCAGCTTTTGCGATCGCGAGGTTCAGGTCGTGGTCGATTTTGTACTGGTTGTCGAAGCCACCTGCCGCGGCTCTCGTAGTGCCGAGGCCAGAGAACAGGATTTTGGTGGTAGGCGGGATGGAGGCTGGGATGTTGGTCGTGACGACATTCGAGACATTGTTGGTGCCGCCTGTTGTTAATGACTCTTTTTTGACGGGGCGGCGGGTGATGGCTACGACGGTGGAGATGCCGGGGAGTTCGGCGGTTCGGGACAGAGCCAGGAAGTTGCTACCAACTAGACCTGTTGCGCCAACAATTGCTAGTGTTGCCATTTCTTCAATCAATTGTACTTTGAGCTGTTGGATTTCCGTGTTGTTCTGAAGGAGGCACAGGAGATTTATGCATCGGGTGGGTGATGTCGATGACGGCAACGGCGGCAATGACGACAGGATGACAGGATGACAGGCGAGCCCTGCATAGAGATTAACACCTATAGCACGAGAAAGTTAGGGTTATCCAATTTAGCCGTCAGGAATGCTAGAGATTAACGGCTCAACCCGGACCCTGCATCTAATCCTATCGGAACTTGTGCTCGTAGTCATAAATGCATACAACATACTCTACATACTACAACATCTGAAACTCAAATAAAGCAATGGGATCTATTATCACCACGAGATTATCTACAACGTGATTACAAGAACGCACTACGCTTGTCCAAACTACAAAAAATACACGGACCAGATACTGCCTACCAGACAAAAACTCCCCTGACCAAAAATTATTTCTGCAAGTACAGTTAAATTACTCTGTCGTAACAGCCTTCGCAAGATTTCGCGGGTGATCAGGATTATATCCCTTCTTCACCGCCATCCAATATCCAAAGATTTGCAAAATCACAATATTAAGCAATCCTTGCAGGCAGTCTACTGTCTCCGGAACTTCAAACTTGACATACGACTTCCCCGGGCTCTTGGGATCGGTCTCGCTCTCGGTCACGCCGTTCCCCTTCTTATTACCCTCAACCAACGTAGGACCATTCTGCGAGGCGATAAAAATAGGCTTGCCGCTTCGTGCAGTTACTTGGCCGATACCGTTGATAATCTTGTCGAATAGCTTATCTTTAGTCGCGATCATGATAATAGGGATATCCTCGTCCACTAAGGCAAGTGGACCGTGCTTAAGCTCACCAGTCAAAATGCCTTCAGCGAGAACATATGAAATCTCTTTAATCTTCAAAGCGCCTTCCAGAGCGGTTGCGTATTGGTACCCACGGCCGAGAACGAGCATCTTAGGCTTCTCTACCAAAGTCTCCGAAACCGCCTGGATCTTGTCATTTAAAGTCAGCACTTCCTCCAACTGCGTCGAGATCTTGCCCAAGCCATCGATAATCTCATTCCGGCGCGCTTGCTTCGACAAGCGGTCCTCAGATAGCGATAGCGCGATCATAACAAGAGTGATATACTGCGACGTGTACGCCTTTGTCGATGCGACACCAATCTCGGGACCCGCGTTGATATGCACGCCGCATAGCGTCTGTCGCGAAATAGCAGATCCGACCCCGTTGACGACACCGACACACATGGCACCGCGCTCGATACAGTATTTGAGAGCGAGGATGGTATCCGCCGTCTCGCCCGACTGAGAGACGAAAATGCAGGTGTCGTCGCGGAAAAGAGGTGGTCGACGGTCGAGAAAGTAAGACGCAATTTCGACAGAGATAGGAATGTCGGTCAGTTCCTCAAACAAATCGCGAGTCTATCAAATTAGCACAATACCCAGATGTTGGCAAAATTGGAGACCACATACAGCCAAGCAAGAATGATATGACGTGCCGCACGCAATCATGACAATTCGTCGCGATCGCCGAATAGCGCTAATGTAATTAGACAGACCACCCAGCTTCACAGTCTTGTTCTCAAAATTGACACGACCGCGCATAGTATTGACGATAGACTCAGGTTGCTCGAAAATTTCCTTCAACATGAAATGATCAAATTTGCCCTTTCGGATCTGCTGTAGCTCCATCTCGATGGTCTGGATCGAACGGATTGACGACATGCCCTCCTCTCGACGAACACGATGGATATGGAGACCGCCGTCATAGATATGTGCGATATCGTCGTCCTCGAGAAATATCACCTTCTTCGTCTGTTCGACGACAGCAGCCAGATCTGACGCAAGAAAGAACTCAGTTGGAATCGGCATGCCGTCATCTGAGATGAAAGCACGGGATTGCGAGTGACGAAGATCATTATGAAGACCAGGAACCATAAGCGAATTTCCGGCATCCAGTAAACTATTCGATCTCGGGAGACTTAAGCGGGGGTTAAATCCAGCAGTCACATCGTCTGGCACTGCCTCGACATTAATATCAGGGAACTCGACATCAACGAAGTCGACCTTCAACTTGCGCTCGGACTTGATACCGACCAGTAGCGGCGAGCCATTACGGGCGGCGATGACTTCACCGGGATAGTGAATTGACTTGACCAGGATACCATACGAGCCCTCGACCTCGACCAAGACCAGCTTGAGCAATTCAGTAAAATCGAGACGACCTTTGTGCGTATCGTACACGTACTTCGCCAGTTTCGCGACGCACTCAGTATCGGTCTCCGTTTCGAATGAGTACCCCTTCGATTCCAGCAGCGACTTCAATTCGCGATAATTGGTGATATTGCCATTGTGCACGACCAAGAACTCTGCAGCCGGATCAGATCGGTGAGGGTGCGCGTTTTTCTGAGACGGCTGACCGTGAGTAGCCCATCGATTATGCGCAATGCCAACGTGCGTGGAGAACCGCTTACTCATGTCCATATTCGCCTCTTTCACGAGCTTTCTAAGCTCCGAGACCTTACCGACTTGCTTGATCACATAGTTCTTGTTGGACTTGTCAGAGTCAATAGCGAAACCAGACGAGTCATAGCCTCTGTATTCTAGACGATCGAGACCTGAAAGTTCAATTGTGAGATAAAAGTTGATGTTTCAAAATTTTATGAAAACACACACCAGTTAAGAGAGTGTCGACGATCTGGCCTCGTGTTTTCTCGACGAGATAATTGACGTAGCCAAAAATACCACTAGGGACAAGTAAACACAAAGAAAACCCACGTAGTATAGAGCAAGCACATACCACATCCTGATTATCGTGAATGAGACGAGAGACGAGGAAGTAGACGACTAGAGGAACAGAGGTTTCATGCGGACTGTTTGAAATTGGGAAGCGGCATACGCGCTTAATGGTGCCTTATTACCCGACGCCCCACAATGGCCGCGCCCACTCTTTTTGTGCCTCGCACTAAGCCCAACATGGGAATTTGTAAATAGTCGGATGAGCCTTAAGTGAATATTTGTCTGTGCGTTTTTCTGTGGCTGGCCGCTCTATACAGTAGAACCCCGTTAAGCCGATGCAATGTTTACAGCCACTCGGTATCGGCTTAGCGAGATTATCGTTTGATTGAAATGGATTTTTTAACATTATCCTGAATGGAAATCATTCACAAAATAAAATGGGATCCCTCCGCCGAACACCGCGCAGATTCCAGTGGATATCACACTGCCACTGAGCTGCCCATTTAAAGTTTGCATTTTTTCCGCGTACGGGACTATTTCCTGACCCACATTCGATCGAACATCAGCGACGCCTTAACATAGCCAACTTTGACCGGGTGATCATGCACTTGTATTCATCCTAAAGTTCTAGCTTGATATACAAACGGGGAATAATGATTGACTGTAATTTTTTGCCGAGCATATATTTCGTAGGAATGGCGCCTTTTTTTCGCTTTTGTTCATCCCCAACGGCCTAGTTTCCGGCATCTGAAGTCGTCAGAAGCCTTCGTCAAGAGGCCTTACAACATTGAGTGTCTTCTAGCAGATGCGGCGAGTGCAAAATACAAAGTTCACATAGAGCACGACGCTCCTCTCTCCTCGTGCTCATATACGCCTTCACCATATTTTCCAACTGTGCTTATCCCCACCCGAACCTCCTGGGAGAAAAGAATAGTGCTCTACGGTTCAGCGTATCTTGTGGTTTCATGCGGTCTGCATTCAATACTGCTTCTACGGAATGCAGTCCAGAGCTATGGTGATAATAGCTTCCCAGCCGACGTTTTTGGTGCAGGTGTGTCCTTCGGTGCTGACGTTGCGATCGTTTTAGTAGGTTTACTACTTAGCACCGCCACCACGAAAAGCTCTTTCAAAGAGGATGATGCTAGTTGTGCGACTGTTTACTTCAACAGTAGCGAGGGCACCCTGGCGGAATCATCGGAAGTTGCATTATTTAATTCGTCCGAAAAGATAGAGATTTGTATTAGTTCGGTTCAAGAAATGCTGATATTTGTTCCACTGGGATTAGTTACTTTGGGCAGTCCATTGTTATTCCCTGGAAAGGAACGTGACCGCGAGACAGCTACGTCAGTTGTTCTCCAAAATTATATGGTCGCAATGTACATGTACATTGTGGGCTCATGTTTGTACCTTGTGAGTCTGGTGATGACTATCAGGATGAGGAGACAACGTATCTCAGCCGTGGAGGTGCAGCTCGCACGACCAGTCAATCTGGAATGTACCGAGAAAGCCGATGTATTGAAATTCGATGTCAAACAGGTTGTCAGAAAATTTGCGAACGACTTAGTGACGAACGTAGGTCAGAAGTGGATGGCTAGCAATGGTGCGTACTATTACTTCATAATTGCTGGGGAAGAGGGAGGTCTTGTATATGGCAGAATAAGTGCCAAGAAGGGTCTAGCAGATCCTTGAGCATAAAGCATGATAAGGATACTACTGGTTGATGCCATTCACCTCAGTCTGGTGGGGTGTTTTTAGAATACAAGAGCATGAAGAATTCCGCATTGAGGTAGATATTAGGTGGAGCTGAATCAGCTAGACGAGTCTCAATTAGGGAGTTTCACGTACTGGTCAACTAGTCAACGGTTTACTAAAGAATTACCCGGCCAGGTTGCAGCTCTGGAGCCGCAATCCATCAACTGCGAATTTTCAACACGTCAGGTGCTACGGACCTTGGATGTCACTCTAGGGTTAGGTGTTTAATTGCTAGGAGTTGACATCAACCGTTGACTCGCGCGAATCGAGGGGGTTCACGAAAATTGACTAGGGTTAGGGCTTGTTTTAGTAAACTCTTGACGGGTTTGACCGTACGTGAAACTCCCTAACAGCCGGTACTAATATATGAACGGGTAGGGGGTACCTGTATAAAAATACCCTAACCTGAAAACTCTGGGAGTTTAGCTGATATTTTACTACGACACACGATATTTAATTCAATATCATAGAACCTCGTTAAAACGATTGGCGGTAAGACGATAGCCCCGTTAAGCCGATTTGTTTCCTTGTAAAAATTTAGAATAATGTTAAAAAAATCCATTTCGATAGAACGATAACCTCGCTAAGCCGATACGAAGTGGCTGTAAAATTGCATCGGCTTAACGGGGTTCTACTGTATCGTACCTCAAATTGAAAAACTGGCGTGTGCAAAAATATCACGGAAAAAAAGTTTGGAGATTAAGCTGATGGCGAACAAACGTTCACATTTTTCTGCTTTCGGTTATTAGTTTGTGTTTATATCCGTGCCCGTTCCTTTTTAAAAGGACATTGGGAAATATATTGTGTTGTCTCTTTACGTATCTGAGTTGCAATTTTTGTTGATAGTCAAGCCCGACAGCAAAGTCTAAGGCGAACAACCAGTATTGCAAGCAGACCAACCGTGCCCGACACACACATGTCGCCAGTTGCAGCAGACCCTCCTCTCGAAGCAATAATCGACTCTAGCGAAGTTTCCGTCGAGATGACGGTCACAGCCACAGAGTCAGTGTCGAAGTTGGGCGGGCATAAATCGAAATGGGACATCCCGCGAACCGAACGCGACGACCCGTTTCAGTTTGGGCAGCGGTATTTAGAAGATGAGGCTGCTGTTTGGGATTTTAACGCATGGTGAGTACTGGGTAGTAATTTGCGGGGAATGGAGCGGTGTGTTGAAGGATTTGTGCTGATAATTATATAGGGATCACGTTGAGTGGGATGAAGAGCAGGAGGTTCTGGCGCAGGAGAAACTTGAGAAGCAGAAAGAGAATCCTGTGAATGATTTTGACAAAAGTACGTTGCCATTAATGGATATTGGAAATTGCATATGCACTGACTGTGTGTAGAATTATATATGTCAAATCCGTCGAGATATTGGGACCTCTTCTACCGCAGCAACAAATCCAACTTTTTTAAAGACAGGAAATGGCTACAGCTCGAGTTTCCGTCAATCTACGCAAATGCGACAGCAAAAGACTCGGGTCCAAAAACGATCCTCGAAGTTGGCTGCGGTGCTGGTAACACGCTATTCCCAATATTGGCTGCAAACAAGAACGCGGAATTAAAGATTGTCGGAGTGGATTTCTCCCACAGGGCAGTCGAGCTAGTGAGCGAATCGCCTGAGTTTGACCCGGCGCATATCGCGGCAGACGTGTGGGATTTAGCGGACGAGAGCGGCAGGCTACCGGCTGGGTTGGAAGAACATTCTGTGGACTTTGTTATCTTGATATTCGTGTTCAGTGCACTAGCGCCCGAGCAGTGGGACGCCGCGATCAGAAATATTGATCGACTGCTAAAGCCTGGTGGTGAGGTTCTATTCAGGGATTATGGCCGGTACGATATGGCGCAATTGCGTTTTAAAGGTGGTCGGTTACTACAGGATAGTTTTTATGTGCGGGGCGACGGCACGCGCGTTTATTTTTTCACCGAGGACGAGCTGCGAAAGATCTTTGATAATTATTTCGTTGTTGACAAGATGGGTACGGATAGACGCTTGTTGGTTAATCGGAAGCGGAAGTTGAAGATGTATAGAATTTGGCTGCAGGCGAGGTTTATTAAGCGTGCCTCCTTGGATGATGCTACAGGGACTTCCCCTGGGAAGATTGAGTAGTTGCACGATGGTGGGTATTAGAAGTAGAAGTTGGATGTATATATTGGCGTTATCTGTGCGTGCTACCGATTGCATTGAAGAATAGAAGTATGCAGTTACAAGAACTGTTACTGAATCAAAATATATCCATACTTGTCTTGGATGTGAAGAGACTGCTTTAGCTCGAACAACTAATCAAGACTACTAGTACCCATAGCGAAAAGGAACTGGTGGCTGTGGAGTTACAACGACTCAGCGACATGGCGCAGAACAACAAGGCGGGGTGGCTGGAGATATCTGGCGCGCTTACGGATGCCTTGCACGGCGTTCCAGATGTGCCGCATCTCCTGTTATTTGTCAGTTATTCGCAAGAAACAATCCGAGGTTAGGCGAAGAAGCAAGACTGCGCAGAGAATCCCAATAGGATAAATATAGACAAACACAGCATTGATTACGGAACTGCGCTCTTGCTTGGAAAAAGTATGAACTGAACTGGGGTACGCTGCAGCCTGCAGGGCCGCCACAGGCGCCACACCGATATTTTTAATGCGCACAAGGTTTCCTACCCGGAATTTCTCTATGCCAATGATAAGTCTTACCCGCTTACTTCCAGTAGATCAGTGTGTAGCACTGATGGGAACAGACACATTGACGTTGGTAACAACATAATTTAAAATCATTAACTACTAACTATATAAATAAAGGTCAACTACATATGGGAACTTTATATAACAGAGAAAATGGAGGCTGGGGCTTACCCCTGACTAGTGACTTATTTTGAATTTCGACTTTATATTTGGGTTTCTATTCTTGACAGACAGGGCAGTTGGCGGGTTAACTATCTGGACAGTGCAACTGCAAATTTCATAGTATAAATAGAATCCTAAACGTCAGAAATTACTGCATCATTATTGGCCTGCAGAAAATACTATTTACCCCTAGCATCATGCAGAGCTTGGATGGCAGCAACTGAACATGGCCACAGGGGCAGTCACAGAGTTTCACATTGGGAGCAGTTTTGGTGTAAATTAGTGGCTTTGGTATGGCAACAAGAGTGGGTATGGGCTAATGACAGATAGATATATTTTGTAGCTATAAATAGGCCCATTTTGGACTGCAGGAGAGAGAATGCAACGATGTTTACGCCTTACCGCTTCGAGTAGTCCGGGTCAGCCACCACGCGCCTGTAAACTACCGAGGCGCAGCCAACCCGCTTACCCGTCTAGTAGACAAGCGGGTCTTCTCGGGTTGGGCGTCGATGGCTTGTTCTTGACAACCTTGTTCAGCCCTCGCGCCAAAATTTAAGTCGTATATAGTCTGCCCCTATCCCGTGCCATATGGCTTCTGGCCCCTCGCTCCAATTACTCCAGTCTCTATATCATCCATTCAGTCGTTTTTGATTCCTTTTTATTATTGTTGATCTAATATACCTGCGCGTGTATCTCTGGACTCTGCACTAACTTTTACGAAGATATGTGGTACGAGTTTTCCTTTTGCTGGCAAGGTTGGTCAAATCGTGTTCTCCGTCCTCGGATCATCCACGCAGACCCACGACAACAATTTTCGACTAATTTCCAACTAACGCCATTAATAGTGGAATCTTTGGCTACGTTAACTATCTGGTTGAGAAGAAACGAGGTGATATCGTGAATACTATACTTGATGGTACGCTTGTTAGTCACGAATTCTTGGACAACTTGCTAACGAGAATAGGTTTGCAACGACTCGAGTACCGAGGTTACGACTCAGCAGGTCTCGCTATCGACGGCGACAAGCCCAATGAAGTTCTTCTATTCAAGGAGGTCGGCAAGGTCTCCGCCCTTCGAAAGCTCTACGAGTCTTCCGTGACGGATGACTGTACGACTTTCCTTTCACACGTCGGTATAGCTCACACTCGATGGGCTACTCATGGCCAACCCTCTCCATTGAATGCTCACCCACATCGCTCTGACCGTAACAACGAGTTCGTGGTCGTCCATAATGGTATCATCACCAACTACAGAGAGCTTAAGGCTCTCCTTGAGGCCAAGGGCTTCGTGTTCGAGACCGAGACCGACACCGAGTGCATCGCAAAATTGGCCAAATATGTTTACGACCTCAACAAGCATCGTGAACTCGATTTCACCGAACTAGCCAAGCTCGTGTTGATGGAACTGCAAGGTGCCTACGGTCTTCTCCTGAAGTCCGTCCACTACCCTAACGAGATTATCGCTACTCGCAAGGGTTCGCCTTTGTTGATCGGTGTCAAGACTGAGAAGAAGCTCAAGGTCGACTTCGTCGATGTTGAATTCCCTGACTTCCCGGAAATTATTATTGATGGTCCTGCTGATTCAGCACCCTCTCTTGCTGTTCCTCAAGCCAATGGGCTCTCTGGCAGTTCTCTTCTGGTCCCCTTGGCTGGTTCCGACCTCCGCCGATCCCAATCACGAGCTTTCATCTCTGACGATGGTGTCCCCATGCAGGCCGAGTTCTTCCTTGCATCTGATCCTTCGGCTGTCATCGAGCACACAAAGAAGGTTTTGTATCTTGAGGATGACGATATTGCGCATATCTACGATGGTGAGCTCCACATCCACCGTGTCCGCCGTGAGGAGGGTCAGCCTACCATCCGATCTATCCAGACGCTTGAGATGGAGTTGAATGAGATCATGAAAGGCAACTTCGACCATTTCATGCAGAAAGAGATTTTCGAACAGCCTGAGTCAATCGTCAACACTATGCGTGGTCGTATCGATTTCGAGAAAAAAACTGTTACCCTGGGTGGCTTGTCCGCATATTTGAACACAATAAGACGGTGTCGACGAATTATTATGGTTGCCTGTGGTACCTCATATCATTCCTGCATGGCGACCCGAGCAATTTTCGAAGAGCTAACCGAGATCCCGATTGCCGTTGAGCTGGCGTCTGACTTTTTGGATCGCCGATCACCTGTTTTCCGTGATGATACTTGCGTTTTTGTCTCTCAGTCGGGTGAAACCGCCGACACCATGCTCGCGTTGCAGTACTGTATTGAGCGTGGTGCATTGACGGTCGGTATCGTCAACAGTGTCGGTTCCAGCATCTCTCGCCAGACTAACTGCGGAGTCCATATCAACGCTGGTCCCGAAATTGGTGTCGCATCTACCAAGGCTTACACATCTCAGTACGTTGCTTTGGTCATGATGGCCCTCTCGCTGTCGGATGATCGCATTTCTAAGCGCAACCGCCGCCATGCCATCATTGACGGTTTAGCCAAGATCTCTCAGCAGATTGAGGAGGTTCTTGCTTTGAACGACCGGATCAAGGAGATGGCTGAGACCGACCTTGTCAACCAGAAGTCGCTTCTGCTGCTCGGCCGAGGTTACCAGCACGCAACTGCATTAGAGGGTGCATTGAAAATCAAAGAGATTTCTTATATGCACTCCGAGGGTGTATTGGCCGGTGAACTCAAGCACGGTGTCCTCGCGCTCGTGGACGAGGACCTTCCTATCATCGTTCTCGCTACCCATGACTCGCTCTTCCCTAAGGTCATGAGTGCCGTTGAACAAGTCATTGCGCGATCCGGCAACCCGATTTTGCTATGCAACAAGGATGAGAGTGCTCTGTCAAAGCTCCGGAAAACATACCGCACATTGGAAATTCCCGCCACAGTCGACTGTCTCCAGGGCTTGTTGAATGTTATTCCTCTTCAGCTTATGAGCTATTGGCTCGCAGTCAAGAAGGGCTTTGATGTTGACTTTCCAAGAAACTTGGCCAAGGCTGTGACTGTCGAGTAATCGGTATTTCGTTGTTTCGCATTCGTTCAGTTTATAAAAGGTTGGGTGCTATAAAAGGGGTGGATATACGGGCATAAGGGTTGTTATATTTTGGTATATATTATTTCATTGATTTGTGCATTGTGTTGCTTGATTGTTTTTGCCACCCTCTTGTTTTTTTTCGTAATGACTTTGCTTTGAAGTATGAGGATTTTCGGTGGTGGCAGCGATCCTGATTTCCCTCGTTGTAATATATTTTTGTATGGTATTATTCCAACGTACTAATAGTTAACACGAACTTAATTATACAATATTTGGTCGCACATGTCTAAAAATGCATTGGTCCACATTTCTCGCGAGCGCCGTTGTTTGTCATCTTGTTAAGCAGTTAAGGAAATACAATCTCATTGGTGACGCCGTAAGTCGAAATTGACTTTTGAGACGTGATCCCATGTTATGTCTAATATAATAATTTCTGTCTCTATTGAAGAGTTAGTCAAATGAGAATGTATACGTGTTGCGATGATATATGGTCATCGTGTATAATATGTCAGTTGGGTGACGTCACGGGATGGCGCTCTTGGATCCGTTTAGGCGCACAGCGGCTTGTGCATCCGAAACCGGTTCAACTCTCACGGATCCCAATCGCACGCAGTACACTTAGTTTGAATGTACCAATGATCAAATTGACATAGTAACCAGCTCACTGTGCAGAGTAATTTAATTGAAGATTGGACAGGCTAGTATGTCTTTTGGGCGGCAGCTCTTGGACCGTGAGCTTGATCGCGGTACCGCGATCAAGCAAATATACTCGTCCCGGAAGTGGGTAGACGATCTTGAGCTCACGCATCAACTGTATGGGTATGTATAATTCCACGTAATTTATGCCGCTGTTCGAGTTAGTGCTGACGATATTAAGTCACACGGGTTGTGTCAACTCCCTCTGCTGGTCGTCCGATGGACAATTCCTCGCTTCTGGAAGCGATGATACGCATATCAATATATACAACACTGACGCCCCTTCTTACCCACTTAAGCTACGGTTTCCGACTGGTCATTCGAATAATATCTTTTCTATCAAGTTTATGCCGCAGACGAATAATAGCGTTGTAATTTCTGCGGCTGGAGATAGTGAGGTCCGAGTATTTGATATTAATGAGGGGGCCGCGAAACGGCGAGATGTTTTTCGGTGCTATGCGGACCGTGTTAAGAGAATTGTTCCTGATGGCAATAATCCTCATACATTTTTGACATGTAGTGAAGATGGTACGTATTTGTAGGAGTCATTTGACGATTCCTGACCGTAAAACTAACACATGAACAGGAGATGTCCGGCACATTGATCTACGACAACCTAGCCGATATTACACGACAGACTCTGCCCCACCGCCTTTAATTTCATACCGTGATTATCGGATCTCGCTAAACGCATTAACCATGGCACCGTCGCAGCCTCAATATTTAGTAATCGGCGGATCACATTGGGCCCTATTCCTCCACGACCGAAGATTCTTGGCGCGGGATATCAATGCGACTTGGGGCATGCCGACGGATCCGGACAAGAGCACACAGTGTGTCAGACGGTTCGCGCCTAGGAGTAAGCGTGGCCATCATGTCACGAGCGCGAGGTTCTCGACCGCACACCCGAGTGAGTTGGTGGGAAGCTGGTCCGCGGAAGGGATCTACTTGTTTAATATTCATTCTGGTGGTCCCTTACTTGAAGACGTGAGCGGTATAATGGTTTCAACTAACTCTAAGCCAAAACATAATCCCCGAGCTAGCAGTGTGGATAGCGGAGGAAGTAGTGTAAGCTCTGAACATGGGGAGGCAATGTCTACTAGTCCAGGTTCTCCAACAGGAAGGAAGCGGCGTCGTAATTCATATAGTGCGATTTCTGAGGATAGATTGGTCGACGGCACATCAGGTTCTAGTTCGAGCAGGCACATACCGCCGAGTAGCCCCGATTTGCAACACCTAAAAAGGACGTTTAGGCAGCTCCGAGTCAATTTTTTCAAGCACCATGATTTCCCATCATCAGCGCGAGAAACGGACGCATTATTGCAACAATTCGCCAATTATCGCCTTCCGTTAAACTTGGCTCAATTTGAAGTTTACAAACTTGTAGTCGCAATAGCGACATTTCTTCGTCGGCGGGAGGCCAGTATAACCAATCGCTATCAAACGCGAGAGCGCCGTCGAATACACGGCCGCCGTAGTGTCGGTGCTGTGAACCCAGATGAGGAAGTTGACGCGTCTGACTCTGAGGAAGAATGGCCGGAGCCAAAAGTTGCAGCTGGATGGTCTCCACGATATGACGTGATGCGATGTCTTTTTCAACATGGTTTTAATCTGCCATCTCGGAAACGCACCATCCCGCCTCCACATCGCGATATCTTCAATAGAGAGCAATATGACAACCAGGATCCTTTAGTACACCCGGATAGATGCGCAAATACGGTTCTGTATCAGTCAGAATATCTCATGGTTCAGGTGTTGCATGCTGATGTCCAGTGTCCCACTATTCCGATGCGAGAGTGGTGGACTGTGATTATCGCACTACTCAAGATTGAAGCTACGAAAATCACGGATGACCTGCTGAATGAAGCGTTTGGACCGCACTGGTACGATAAAATGGAGGAGATTGATGTTAATATCTCACGTTACGATCCTTTGGCTGCAGCACTGGGTCCTCGTTATCGCGAGGCTGAGGAGGATGCGTCGGCACGTGCCGAGAAGCAAGTTCAGGATTCAGATTCTATTTCTGACTCCGCGGGAGGTCTTTCGGAAGTTGCAGTTGGCGAGGATGACGAATTCGACGAGGACTATGAACTCCCTGAAGAATCGGACGAAGCAGAGTTCACAAACAGCTATGATAATGATGGCGACGAATCCAATAGTCAACCGGGAGTTTCATCTGGGGATATAGATGTAGATGAGGAAGACGGGTATGAAATGGACAGAGAAGGTTTGGAGGATAATCATTACGGATACCAAGGCTATGAAGACGACGGCGAGGATGAACTGGGCGAGCTCGATATTGACGATGAAGACGGTACGCCTTGGCTGCGCTATACTATCAACGGCCAAGGGCCATCAAGTGCCGAAGGTGACGTTCCATTTGTCGCTCCTTTAAATGTCTTCCGAGGACATTGCAATGTTCAAACTGTACGTGAATGTCCGTCGTAGACGTTGTAGGTGGTTCAGCTAACTTGTGGATCAGGTTAAAGATGTGAACTTCTTCGGCGCGGATGACGAGTACGTCATGTCTGGCTCCGATAGTGGTCATCTGTTTGTATGGGATAAGTCAACTGGACGGATTGTACAAATACTGGATGCCGATACAGAAATCGTTAACGTCATGCAACCACATCCGCACATCCCTCAGATTGCCGTGTCAGGGATCGACCGGACCATCAAGATATTCAGTCCTTACAGTCTAGATTATAATCCCAAGCCACATATTCGACGGGGCCAAACGGGGCAGAGAGCGTCAGTTAGACTTTTGGATCGAGTAGAGGCATTTGAGACGTACGTCGAGACGTATCCAAAGCCTGCCGACTCTCGCAAAGCTCCCTCAACACATTCATCCAATGAGGAGGAGAGTGACGAAGATCTAGACCGTGCTCAGAAGTTGGAAGAGGAACTTGTCGCCCCACGAAAGTTTCTTGGTCCGTCGCGGATTAAGTTGAATGACGAGTACAGTATTGTGGCCACCAACGAGCAGAACTCGCGGCAGGGAATGGTGGATACAGGATTTACTAGGCACATTCTTGCTGACCTTGCAGTGCGAATTAGGCAGGGCGGTGGTGATGGTGACGTTGTAACCTTGTGGAATGACAATGAAGAAGGTGAATGCGTCATTGCATAGGTATAGATATAAGATATGAATTAATGCGGGAAATAATTATTTGGAAGTGTTTGGAGGGGGAATTAATGAATCATGTGATGGCTTCGGAGTTAGCTGTTTATTCGTGGTAAATATGGTTGGGATTTTGATGTAAGTAGTACAGGAGTTTGCTAGTGTAGGTCAAAATAATCTTTTTATTAATTACGTGCGGAATATCTGGGCAATGCTAAGCCTTGATGATCACTGAAGTGGTAAAGATTGTTTTAACTTTCGTGTTCGGTATCTATGGCATAACTGAGCCCGAACCCAATGGGGTGGTCTCTGTATACTTTTGGTGTGATGAGCACTGCTGATAGCGATCTTCATAGAAAGCACCCAGCCGAAGAACCGACGCCAGGAGAAGAGTGACAGAGCCACTGTGAAAGATTCAACCCAAACCCACTAACCAGAGCTAACCCAATTAGTTATGCACGTGAAAGCTAACTGTTTCTGGCCAACAACGACGTAATATATTAGAGCATAGCATGTTGTGCGATTGTGCCTTCGGCTTCGAGATCAAAAGGGCATAAACATCACGCCGTTGACCGAGTTTCCACCGCCGGCACCGATCGGTGCAGAGCTCGTGCATCCAAACAGCCTATAGTACATTGCTTCACTCCGACCTTCGACGTTGTCCTACGCCTTAGTCTTGCTCTGTCCTACTATCCCTCGCTATCTGTCCTCTCCTTCCTACTTCTCCGCCATGCCGACTCTCCCGTCCATCTACGTCTTTAATGACGCCGACGCCATGGCGCCTGCGTTGGCTGAGTATATCTTGCAGGCCCAGGCCGCGGCTCTCCAGCGTCACGATGCATTCAAGATCGGCGTCTCCGGCGGCTCGCTCGTCGCCAACTTGCGCAAGGCTCTCTTGCCTATCGAGGGTGTCGAATGGGGCAAATGGTATGTTTTCTGAGCATGCATTGAGAGTTCATCTTCGGTAATCGCGGTTCGATCAGGCCTGAATGGGTACGGGCATGTATGCGCCGTGATGTCCTTGCTATGAGAATTCACGAAGCAACGTCACTTGCGCCAGGCAATGCATCGCGACATCAGCCAGATGATGGGTTACGAGATATTTTGTGATAGGGTGTGATATTAATTTGTGTTTTAGGCAAATATTCTTTGCAGACGAGCGACTTGTACCTCTCGACGACCCGGAAAGCAATTACGGACTATTGAAGAAAGATCTACTTGAATACCTTCCCGAAGGAACACCCCAGCCAACTGTTTTCCACGTTGATACAGCCCTGCTTGAGGATGCCCTCGAGGCAGCCGATGCGTACGAGAAGGTGTTAATTAAGAGCTTTGCTGCAAAGGGTGCGCATTTAACTGCAATTTCCTTCACATTCCATTGGACGCGATTTTGTCGAGATTTGTATACTGATATGAATCATTTCTCTAGACTCCGTCAGACTGCCGTCATTTGATCTCCTACTTCTGGGATGCGGTCCGGATGGTCATACTGGCTCCTTGTTCCCTGGACATGAATTACTACGAGAGAATGTGGCTTGGGTTGCTGCGATTGAGGATTCTCCAAAACCTCCTCCAAGACGAATCACGCTCACTCTTCCCGTTGTTACGCACTCTCTAAGGTAGGCTAGAACTATAAGAACAATCTGAATTTGCGGCGCGGCATCTAACGAGTCGATGTAGAATTGCTTTCGTCGCTACCGGTGGATCGAAGGCGGAGGTGTTGAAAACGATTTTTGAAGATCCTGATGCTGGTTTACCATGCAGCCTTGTCAACGAAGGCGCCCGCGGCAAAGTTACCTGGTTCGTGGATGCCCCTGCTGTGCAGGGTGTCGCTATCCAGAAGAAAGAATGGAAGAGCCCGTCATTATAAGCGAAGTTCTCTGGTCAGATGAAAGAAGAAATTATTGAAAAGGCGAAGATGCGTATGGCGTGCTTCGTTGACTTATAACATATTTTCGCGCGATACGAAATTTCGAAGCAAAGTGAATTTTATATTATGGGCTGTCAACAAGAGGTTGCGACCAATATTATTTCTATTACTACTACTATTATTATTATATATAACGGTGTGATGTAAGTATTTGGCAGGGTATATTTTGTTTGATTAGTTAGGAGAGCTCTGAACTGGGTAATATAGTGATGGTTAGTATATGATATAAAAGTGGAGCAGTTTGATTTGGATATGGCATGGAAATGGACTTTTATCATCAAGGGTGGAACATCGCCATTCGGTTGGACATTTCGTTGCAATCCTAAATGACTATGTTACAAATTTGTCTTCTTTTATTTGTTCGCCTATACATATTATGACATTCAATTTTGTTCTTGTTCTTTGTCTGGTTTTGATATGCTTTAATAGCCACCTGTCTGTCGATCATTGACGAATGTATCAATCAGAAATTTTTCACGAGGACCTTGGTGACGTATACGACAAATTTTCTCTATATCGCAAATGATATACGGTACGAACGTAGAATTATGGTGTTATCAAATGGTTTATGCCTGCCTGCAGTTGGCTGTAAAGTGATGCGTTTTCCTTTTAACATTCGCTCCCAGCGTTCTCGTGCCTGTCACACACAGTGACACCGTCGAACGCAGCAATCGATTTTGAACGACACAGCAATCCTAGCCACAGGCACTATCTTAATTGCTGCGGGGAAGATCTAGCAAGACAACTAGTCTCTCCGCCACTACTTCGACCACACTTCACTATAGCGAGGACGGACACCGGATTGGTGTCGACTGTGTTTCCAGACTGGCATCCGAACCACCATACCGTCCTTCCTTACCCTCCTCATCATCCGCCACTGGCCCCACTTCACAGCAGCTACAGCAGCATCAAATAGAATACGTTAGTGCTACTTCCCCTACCGGTCCGCAGGCACAGAGGCAACTTCCGTCGCAGGTCTCTACCTTCCTACACAGTGATTCCGAGGTACGTGTCCTCCGACCGTGACTAGATCATAGGAGTTCCGTGCCAGAAAGATGTTAACGGCACCGCTATAGAGGGCAAGCTACCCATCATCTTCGACTCGATTTCCGAGCTCTGCTAGCGCTGGCCGAATGTCTGGCAGTTCGTCACAGTATGCAAATAAGCTTTTGATTTCGGTGTTGTGCATGATAATAATAATTTAGGTATCAACAGTGTGTAGCCTATATCGTCCAGCGAGCGACATGAACGCTAACGTATCTGCAGGCTTGAGAAGCTGGGAGAAGGCACTTAT